>ML811352.1:39977-62277 GCA_009831015.1 Picea engelmannii | reverse complement strand
ATTTGTTGAGAATAGAAATATGGCTTTAGATGGTTTTGTATGCTCTCACACTTAGTCTATAGACACCAACAAAATGCGATTTTCATTCTCTCTAAAATAAATAATTATGATATTTTCTTTGGAAAAAGAAACATAAATGGAAACCATAAAAAAATAATTATGGAACAAATCTGTTGTTCATGCAAGCAATCATCCATTATGATAAATAATAATAGAGTTTCAATCATCCATTACGATAAATAATAATAGAGTTTTCTATAAATGGGATTCGATGGTTTCAAATTTAAGTTTACGTTGAAAGCTCACTCTTGATTAGAGTTGAAGTTCATTATTGTTGGCGATATGTTTTATGTATATGTGATTCAATTATTCATAAGCTTATTTCAATTCAAATTAAATGTGTGTTGGAATTGGTTTGTTGTGTTGGATTTGAAGTTGCATATAATCATGCAACATTTTATAAATAAAACTAGAAATATCACTTAAAACAAAATATACACAACAGAAAAATGTACCAGAGCTAGTTTATTTTATTTTATTTTGGAACCTATGAGTTATGGGCAAACCACGCTTCTGCTATGCCACTCTAATTTTTCCATGGCATATCAAATTTAAACTAGCTTACAAATCCTTAGATATTTAATCACCCTACATATGAATTGCTCAACATGCATGAAAATTATTCTTTATTCTTTCGATCGATTTGTGTTTTAATTGTGACTAGCATAAATGGCACCATAAACTCAATTGGCTCACCTTTACAAATTTGTTCAACTTTATCATATTTGCATTATAAAACACAAAATGAGAGCTTCATGTATCATCCAACCTAGACCACAACATGATTGAAAACATTGGCTATGAACAAAATATTAGATAACAATTAATATCATTCAACCACAATTCCATGCCTAATAATGGCCAACTATCTTCTATTGTATCCAACTATAATTGATAGTTGTTTTCCTTCATCCACAATTCACTACCTTGAATACTTTAAATGAAACATTTACTTCAATCTCTTTTATTTCTCTTACCCTCAGTTATCTCTATCTTTGTAAAATATTTAGGTGGTACAACACCATCAAACCCCTATGTCAAAATCACTTTGTTTTCATAAATGAAAAGCTTCATTTCAACTTGTAAATAACTTTGTACATCCAAATATATCAATACTTCATAAACATCGTGCATCCTACTAATCACCATTATAAACCTCTTATAAACTAAACATGTTTCACACGGATGAGGTTGGTCTTCTTAATCAACTTGCGCAGTTGAGGCTGATCTTCTTAATTGACTCTATGATCTTCCAATAAGTTCCATGTATACACATCGAAACTTCTTTAGCTAACAAAATAGGTTTCAACAACCATTCTAAGTATATCAACTATGTTCCATGTCATTGTTTTTCTCTAATTAGGAGCACACATTTTTCTTCAAGCAAACCAAAGCATTGCTTATTATCACTCTTTATTGCCTCTCTAATATCATCGGTAGTGTAAGAGTAAAGGGGAACTCTTGCATGAGTTCTCATATTTAGATTAAAAAAATCTTTCACTACCAACTATCCATCATGTCGAATACCCAAATTCAATTCAAGTGGTGTGTTTTTTTATTGTAGAGTGCTCTCAAAGAACTCTGCAAAGAATAAACAAGTTTCAATGTGTAATCCATTTACCTCATCTATACTTCATTGAGAGACCATTCATGTATTTATCCTTGTATAGATTACATGGAAGAGACTCCTAATTTATGCCTTGTTGAGCACATCCTTATAGAGATAAGACGTAGAAACAATAGCAATGAACTAGTGCCTCTCTTGATGACAGAGATTAGAGCACTTCTCTTAATGATAGAGATCGAAGAAATTTTGATCAAAATTAGTTTAGGTAGGAATCTGCTTAAACAAATGAGTATCTTTAAATTATTCTAGAGATAATTGAGGTGAGAAGCGTGTCTCTTGCTACTCTTGAGTAGATTCAATGCTTTCCTCTATAAATTTATTCTTCATGTTTGCCAAACATTTTTCATTCTTCATCATTGAGGACAATCTTCTTCCCTATGCATTAGAAACAATGTGAAGGTGGATGACGTATGCATATGAATGTGCAAAAAGGCACTTGGTGGCCATTCAATATAGTGAAGATAGCAAAGGTGTCAATTAGGATTTTGCATTGACCTAGAAGCCTATGGAAAATAGACTTGGCATGAACTTCATAGACAATGCTCAGCATGAATGGATATGCTTGTCTTTCCTCTTCTTTTAAATCACAAATGATACATTTACATATCTATGCAACATACTTGGTGAGGACTTTCTCTTCATTCAAAACATGTGTCTTGATAAAATCTTTATTTTAGCACACATACACTAATAAGGTGTTTCATATTTCATATTCCAGTGTTTATTGTGTCAGAGTAGTGTTCAATAATAAGTGCAATGGAATGGGGTCAGTTTCAAACAATGAGGTCAAGGCCTATGGCCTTTTTGAAGGTATTATATTGGAAAGGTCCCTACAAATAGGGTCGGTTTCAAACAATGAGGCCAAGGCCTATGGCCTTTTTGAAGGTATCAGATTGGCAAGGTCCCTACGAATTTCCAAGTTATTGCTCTTCGATGATTCCATGTTGATTATTAGGGACATTATTAAAAACTCTAATATTGTGGGGAATGTTATCTCTCGATTCTATTTCGATTAATCTCCCTTCTTAAGGGTCTTGAAGAATTTTCCATATTTCACGTCAAGCATGAGCTAAATAATGATGCTGACAAATTTGCCAAAGTGGGATCGTGACTCGACAAAGGCTATTACATCATGAATGGGTAGTATTGATGGCTCCACATCCCCTAGTGCTCATGGTTGGAACAATAAATATGAGATTGATTTGGATGCTCCCTTCATTAATTTGGCAGTAGCTAACACAAGTTTTTGGGTCCGACGCCTTGGGTTACACTCATTGTAACGCATGTGATGGTTTCATTTTCGGCAATTTAGACATGACATTTCCAGTATCCTCCGGTGGTGAAGCAGGTTGGTGTTGGGGAGTGGAGCTTTAAATTCAGTCTGTGGAGGATTTATGTCGTGGGAAGGTGTCTATTTCGAGTGGTGGTGTGCCAAGCTTGCTTGGTCGTCCGTCCAAGAATTGCTTTGTCTCCAAGTTCCTTCATCCTTTGTTTTCTTTATACAATTTACAAATTACTGAAATCTTAATCCTTAGTCCTTAAGTTTTAAACTTTTCAGTGACGTTCGAAGATGGGTTAAGGTATGGTGATTTTGATTCCACTCCTAGGTATGCTAAGGGGTTTTTAATTTGTGGTATGTGATTCTCTGTTCTTTCCTTGCTTCTAGAATTGATTGTGAAGATGGGGGGTGGCATGGTAATCTATTTTTTTTTATTTTAGGCACCCTGTGTTCAGAGTGGGTACTCTTTCAGTCTTTTTTCTCTAGGCTATGTCATACTGGTTCATTTTATTAATTGTGGATGTTTGAATGTTATTGAACCTCCTCGCATTTTTATCGAAATCATATTTGGGATTTGGGTCTATTTTGGAAAGAGTCACATATCCAACCTGTGTGTTGGGTTTAAATTTTAGTGCCTAGTTTTCATTCCAGCCTCGTTTTCATTCTCGGGTCTTCAGGTAAGTTGTTAGTGTGTGAGTCATGATCTTTTTTCTTGCCTTTTGCCTTCAATTGAAATTGGTAACAAAGGATTTTTAGTTGGTTTCTCATCGACCTTGTGCGTGTTGTCTCTGTGGGTGCTAATACTAGTGACAATTGGGTTGGCTTTGGTCAATAGAACACAATCATGGGATTGTGCATTACTGTTTGTCCTCCTCTTGTTTTCCATTTCAATTAGGATCAAAGTTTAATAAAAAGGTTCTTCATCTATTCTGGGAATTATGGCACTATTGCTACTGCTAATTTCAGTACTAAGGTTTAGTTTGGACAACCTGTAACTTTTTTTGGAAAGTAATCAATCTCAACATGAACCCATCTTGGAGTGATATGAAGCACATTTTGCACAAACATAAAGAATCAATTAAAGGTAATATTATGGACCTTCGGTAGGTCTTGGGCAAGGTAGGAACGTTGGATCAAATTGTTGTATCTCTTCTTCAGATAATCAAAATTATGGAACATGAATGTCAGCAGTTGAGACTCTTGGTGATCCCCCAACAATCACAATCTTCATCAATAATCCAGGTCTTGGGAAGTGAAGTACAAGGAGATTGTGAAGCAGAGCCTATGGAAGATAAAGGAAATGCATCGGATCATGAAGAAGTTCAGGAAGAACCAAATCAACAATCTTCCCTCTGCTAAATGTTTTCAAGATGTATCTTTTTGTAGGAAAAAATTTCAGAATATATGGCAATCAAACATGTAGGATATATATTGTGTTTTTTTATATGTACTTAAGCATGAAAGTAGCAGTAGAATTTTCAAGCCTTGAGCCAAATTTTGTAAGACCTTTTGATTATTGATTCGCTTCGGCGCAACCCAATTATATATAAAAATGTTCAATTTCAGTTTTTTTTAAAAGTGCAATGGAATGGAAAATAAGGAACCATCATTGCATTGGTATTTTTCTCTATTGGGCTTACAATCACTAAAACATATACTACAAGCATATGCTAGTCAACTTGTTTTGTTATCACGAGTCATAATAATAACATATTAATTGAAATTTGCAATTAGGCTCTTAATAGTCCCCAACTACAGACACATCCTGAGTGGGCATAATGGTTAAGAACATGTGTTTCCTCCTAAGAGTTCACAAGCTCAAATCCATAGGGGGATAGGGTATGTATACCTCTGTAGAATTTAGCAGTCAAATCGATGCGCGGAGGGGGTCCCTTGTCCCACAAACAAGGGAGTCTCATGCTCCAATTTGGTGTCTAGATTGGTCGTGACCTTAAAAATATATTATTATTATTATATTCTAGGTTAGACTATGGGGAAAACCCTTGAGTACTTCCCCTCATTTCGAGGATGGTACCTGGGGTAAACCCTAGAATCTTCAAGGCACAAGACCAATCAACAATAGGGATCAAAACCATTACAACAAATATACACATTAAGAGCTCAACATGTCACTTGTGGGAATTGAACCTAGGTGGGGAGGATAACAATCATTCCTTCCAACCACCTGAGCTAAACCCAATTGACAATCCCCAACTATATATAATTAATAATAATACATGTTTTCATAGAACTTAATAACAATGTACAAAAGAGAGATTACATATCATTAGTAATAAATAAAGATATAAATTCAAATGATGTGTTGAGGAGACATTACGTTTTACTAACAATGGCAATATAAATTCATTAAGAGGAGTGGATTGAATTAAACTTTACATTGTATGCAACCTATTGAATTTAATTGCATTCTAAGAGGCTTAACCAAGCCTAATTTCTTATTCAAATAATGGTTCCAAGAGGCCAAAATGAATTAACTCGTCTCTTATGTCCCTGAGGTGTAGGACAGTCGATGACGGAGTGTGTTGTTAAGGCACTCAGTGATGTTAAAGTCACCGATTCGAAACCTGTGGGGACAAAAAATCTAGCCATGTTAAGGGTTGGTGTGGCTCAGGCCGGGTGCGATCCCCAAGTGATTTTGACGGCTTAGATTCCCCTGAGTCACAATTTCTCAGCCACAGGCTAATCCCGCAGGTCATGGCCAAACTAGCAAACAAAAAAAAATTAACTAGTTTTTTAATGATTTAAAGACATGTGCATTAATGGATTCACAAAACAATGCAACTCTTGCAACGTCTGATTCAACGTTTTCACTCGTCTTTTATTTTGGGCATCACTTGGAGGCTATATTAACATGTAAGGAAGTCGATTGCTCTTTCATTTAGCCTTGTGATAGCAAATGTTTTTTTAGCACCAAAGACAATTCATTTATGGGCATTTGTTGTATGGTTGGAAATTGCTATTGCAAGTTAGCATTGCATTGCAATGCACATTAAAGAGTACAAGCCTCATCTCATTTAGCTTTTGAAGTTGATGTGCAAAAGGAACTCACCATTCAATACATAGATATGAAGAAGCACAAAGAACAAACACAGGTATGTATAATCAAATCAACACTACTTTGTAGGAAAATTGCATTGTCTAATACATAATTTAAATTGTAATTATGTATTTTTTAATCTATAGAAAATTTATTAATTGGTAGTTTTTTTGAAACTATAAAAAATGAAGAGAGAGTATAAATAAATGATAATAGACAAGATGAGAAAGATGAGAGTGACAATAGCAAAAATTAAAATTACAAGCAATAATTGTGTGAGAAAACTAAAACAAACATACTATAGATACATATTACGCAAATAAATCGACTATGAAGAGTACTCATTTTCTTAGAATTGGCCTTGAGAGGAATCTTGTTGGGCACATCTCTTGGAAATTTGAAGGGCATTTCTTTACTTACTTTGTGGTTCATTTCGACAATATATTAAGGAGCTTTCTTATCAGATGGTGAGGCTTTGTCAATATCTAGTTTAACAAGGCGAGCTACAAAAGGCAGCAAGTCCCTGCCACAAGCGGTAGTGGAAATCTGTTTGCAACTAGCACGTCATCGCCAAGCAGCTATAAACTATGTATCATAGAACATGACCTTAGGACAAGATGCCCGATACAGAGATGCACCATGGCGTCCATTACATTAAGCTCTCAAATAGCGACACTTACTGTAAAACAAAGAGATTTGTTTCGGTTGACATGGTTTGTTCATATATAGTAAATGGAAAACAAACAACTCCAATGCTTTATAATCCCTTAAAACTAATGTCAAACGAAGCAGAGTTGAGTTTTCTGCATTTGAATAAATTAAGAAATAGATAAACCATTAAGCATTTCGATTGACATGGTTTGTTCATATATAGTAAATGGAAAACAAACAACTCTAATGCTTTATAATCCCTTAAAACTAATGTCAAACGAAGCAGAGTTGAGTTTTCTGCATTTGAATAAATTAAGAAATAGATAAACCATCAAGCCAAATTTCCTTTTCCTCTCCCTTCAAATGCATTAGGTGGATATTTCATGTTTTTTAAGAATCACTATTGATGATCATGGAAATGAAAAGATGTGTCACAACAAAATCAATTTGTAGGGTCTCCTATAAATCATGCATGTTTCTTAAAGTGTCGACCTTGCATTATTTTCCCTCTTTCTCCACATATGATTTTGCATGCTTTAATGGCTGAAATCAAATGCATGAGCTCTCAATTTTTGTGTTTTCTAACTTGATGGAGTGAGTCATCTCAATTTTTGTTTTTTCCAATTTAACGAAGGGAGTGCCCCATAAATGAAAGCCATCTTAATTAGTAAACATTTGTCGACGCATATTCCCTAAAGCGGCTTGTGTTTAGAGTATACGTTTTAGTTGTTTAGAGTATACATTTGCTTGGACACTTGTCCACTTGTAGGACATATGGACAACTTGAACAAGGATTGATTGACGTCCATGCATACGACTTTAACAAAGGACATATTGACGTCCAGGGTTCGACTCTTTGGGAGGCTGCAACTATTTGCATCAGGATGGAGGATTTTTGCAGGTGGAGAGTATGTCAATGTTAACTGTGCTTCTATCCCTGATATTTACTTTGTAGCCTAGGCCTAGAAAACCATTCTTTCGATTAGCTAAGGAGCAAGTCTATTCAGTGTCTGCTCATTGTTAATCGTAATTACTTCTTGCGCCATAGAGATTGATCGTTGGAGAGCTCACCTACCCGCCTCTCCATAGCCTTACCAAGGAGGAGCCCTGTTCTATTGGGGGAAGACCAGTACAAGAATGATATGGACAACCGTCGGGGTCAAGACCACACTGTGCAGTAAGTAAGAAGCTAGTAAGTAAGGCTTAGTAGTGAGGTCCTGAAGTAGCCAGTGAGGCAAGAACAATACAAAATCTGTTTCAAGTAGATATTGAGAATAATTGGACTGAATAATCCAAGGTTTGAACTCTTTTACATTAGGTTGGAGACCTTATACCACTGGGATGTAAAATTTGTTTTTTCAATTAGTGGACAACCTTTCTATACTTGTTGCATAACTACTTTATAGCATAACAAGATTAACAAAGGATTGTAAATGTTATTTTCTTACCTAGATCAAAATAAACCATCCATTGATTATTTCTCACCTTTTATCTACAAGAAACTAGAGGAACTGCCACAAAGAATTTAAGGGATTTTTTTCAATGTATATGACCAGGCAAGTCAAGGAATGGCTGCAAAGGTTAGTGCAGAACCAACCGCATCCAAGTCAAGGAACCCCTACAAAGGTTAGTGAAAGTGTAACCGCATCCTCAATCTCTTAGAAATTATTATATGTTGGTGTTTCTTTACATGTGAGTAAATGAAACATTGCTTGGTCTGTAAACTATCGAAGAAATGGGGATCCTCAAGCACCACTTCAAAGTACTCCTTGTTATGCCCAGAAAAACTTCAGGGCTACTGCTAACGACGAAGCTAAGGGCTACATGTTCACCAAGTGAGTGCTTCAATGTTGTACTAGTGAGTGTTGACTGAGATTCTATTGTATGGATCTTCAAATCCTCGAGCAGCTTGAAGGTGAAAGGAGATAATTCCTGGCACACAAGCCTTAGCAGTGTGGAGTCTCACCTCTTCCTTGGCTTCAGACCCCAACTGCAACTCCAAAAGATTTTTCAATAGAAAGAGCGACAATTAATTTTCTAGCATCATCAAATATCCCACAATGGAATTATGAGCAACGATGGTGCCAGTAGGATCTAGGGCTTGGCTTGTCCTAGGCGCTTGACATCAACATCAGAGTTTTCATCGGTTTGCCATTCAAATCAGGTACTCACATTTTTCTTTCCATTGTCAGCTAGTTCAATTATTCTATTGACATGCTCCAATGTTAGCTAATAAAATAAGCTTTTTGACCGAGCCGAGAGGTGGAGAGGTGATGCAGTAAGTAGCATGTTGTACGAAGCAAGCCAAGGTGGAGAGGTGACATAGTACGCAACACATGTATGAAGCAAGCCAAAGATTTGAATATCAATAATATTCAGAATAAAGTAACAAAGTTGCGAATTTCTTCTTCGGTTGTGACTTCTGAGTGAAAGGACACTCAAATGTGCAACTGAAGCAGAAACCAGAACCCACTTGCCTATGAAATAGAGAAGGTAAGGTCTCCCTTGTGCGTCCTAAATAAAGGTGTGATAGTTATGGGGGACAACTTGCATAGTAGGTGTGATAGCTATGGGGACATCTTGCATAACTATGCATGAAGTTAAACAGGTGTAGGGAGAAGCAAAACAAGTGTAAGGAGTATCTATTAATTTTTATTCAGTTTGTGAAAACTTTGATTACAATATTGCAAAACTGTATAGCATTTAATGTAAGGGAAGTAATGTTAGACTAATTCTAGCATTACTTGACCTCGAAAAATCACTCATCAATATGTGAGTGAAGGTGCTTTAAAGCTAAGGTATTCCAGAGTGTGCCTCGGGAAGAGGCCAAATAAGACCTCCAAAGCAAAAGTTAGGTTAAATGGTATGAATTTTGAAGTTTAATTGTATGATTTTCCAAAACTTTATCTTAAAACAAAGAAAATTCCTTGGTTTTTGTGTCAAGCTAATACTAAAACTCAAAATCGATTATTAATAGTCCCCAGCCCAAAGGACAGGGACTAATAAACTATCCTTTGCTAGAGAAAGCATTACCGGGAAAAATGTTATTTGTGGAGGTTACTTTCACACATATAATCTTGCATATCTTTGTAGTGAATGATTTTGGCAAAGGTGGTAGGTAGAGTTTTTTTTTTGCAAAAAATGGACCACAATGCACCTTAATCTCAAGATGCATGCATTGGTGACCTCATTGAAATGGTGCACTTACTGAAGTGACATCATTTTAGTGCACTACAACATGATGCACATAAAGTCTAATAGAGCATCAAAGTCAATCTTTTCTCCTAAATAAACTATGTTGGGATTTATTAATGTGTCTAGTGTCATAGAGAATGCATCATTGACAATGTTTGCATATATATATATATCATGTGCAACATCACTAATGCACTATTGTATATCATGCACAATCTCAATAGTGCACCATTGTATATTATGCATGTTATTTTTTAAGTTATTAAAAAACAACAACAACTATAGTCAATGTTTTTGAAAGATATTGGTGAATTGGTACACTATGAGCATAAATTTTAACAAGGTTGTGTGGCAGCGTAGTCCCTGCCAAGCAAGTTGCAAGGTAAATTGTGGAAAATGGGTTGGAATTGTAAACGACGGAAGTGTTTGGTGCAAAATGTATATCATGGAAATGTTGTGTGCAAAATGTATATCACAGAACATGGGGCATAAAATTTCCTTAGTGCAATATAATTGGTTAAGATGTGGCAAGAAACATGAAGCACAGGTGGTATCCATGCAGTAAATGATGCGTGGCATGTAGATAGTGGAAGAAAAAAATTGGAAATTTAAATGCATTTGTCATATAGACTGGTGAAAGATAAAAAAAAGTATGAGGACATAAATTTAAAAGGATATAAGAAAACAGTTTTATTTCAAATATGTCAAAAAATAAAAGTTTGCTACATATCACTGGAAATTTCAATGCATTTGTCATATAGACTGGGATTGGGGATCCCGTGAACCATAAGAGAAATATGTACAAGAAACGGGACTGTAGAAAGAAGATAGAGTGCAATACCTGCAAAAAAAAGTAAATTGAAAGGTATAAGTGTTTGGCTACACATTTCTATTTAAAAAAGTGGAATAGTTGGGTTGATAAACAAAGCAGAATGTGATAAGTAGAGTTACAGTGATAGTACATATGAGCCCTTTTGCTATTTGCTTGTCGTTGTCGTTTCATTGATGTCGTTGACGGCCACTGGAATCGTGGCAACTGCATGTTGCCTTTTGTCGGCAGCCTGCTTCAATTCCCTTTCAAGCCATTCTTCAATGTAGCTTCTCAATGGGGCGACCTTGATCTCATTCCAGACTTTTATGTTGAAAATATTGTTTTGTAATTCCCAAGAGTCGATAGAAACATTACACAGAGCTTGATGAATTTCCTCATTCTGTACTGAATAGTTGACTAGCCAGTCGTCGACGTGAGCTTGATCATATTCAAGAATGTTGTAAAACTTTTTGAAAGACAACACCATAAGCATATCAACCTATTTATCGAACTCTTGCCTAGTTAAGGGAAAGGAGTTTGCGATTAAGTCAGGGTCTTGGAAGTCGTTGGTCTTTCTGGCTAAGTTTATTCTTGACAGCCTTGTGAATAATTTATCATTCTTTGATATGGCTTGTTCACATGACTGAACAATGAGATGCAGGTTCTTCACTTTTTCTTTCCAGCATGCATTTAATTGACCAATCCATTTTTTGGATGGAAGATCTTGTTGTCTTATTTTTGTTTATGTCATATTGTTGACAATGGTGCCAAAAGGAAGGACCGTCTTTAAATAGAAATGTTCTTCATCTTTTAACTCCGCCTACAAATGTTTGAGCAAACTATGTGCCATGGTTCCAAGGGAAGTGATGTTTTCCACACCTCGGTCACCAGTTCCATTATTTTCTTGATATTATTCTCCACATATCCTCTACAGGATGCGAGGAGGCTAGAGGATCCTTTTAAGTTAGCTGCAAGGGTGGCAGGCATAGCTAGTGCCAAAGGATTGACAAGCAATAGCATAGGAATAAAAGCCTCTTCCAATTCCTTGAACTCGGTCCTTCAACCTAGCATTCTCAGCCTCGATGCCTCTAATGGAATCATGGAGTGCATCTCCATTGGCCTTGTGAACTTGATAGATTTGGGACGACCACATGTTGGCAAGGTCAACCTCTGAACGATATTTTCCTTTCTTATCTTTTACATCTTTTTTCTCAATTATCAATTTTTTGGAGTGGTTATCAAAAATAGTGCTCTGGAACACGAAGGATTCATCTTTGTCAAAATTTTCGGTATCGGATATGTCCATTGGAGGACTATGTTGGATGGCGTCTCCAGGTTGATCAAGGTAGCGGAGCATGCTAACCAGATCAATGTCAAGTTCCATGTTCTCACTCTGAAATTCCGGTTCTTCCGACTGTTCAAAAAAATTTTTCTCTTCTTGTCTACTGGAAGCTTGTGAGAACTATAAATTTTAGAGTGAGGAGGGTCGTTATCTCCTCCTCCGTTTGAAGAACTCTGAGTTGCTTTGTTGTTGTGGTGAGCCATTCGAGCGATGCTCTTAGATGTCATACTTTTTGGAGTGTTATTCGTCGATTGAACACTCTTGTCAGCAGGGCCTTTCCCCTGTTGCCTGTACAATTTAGTGTTGCTTTGTAGTGTGTCTAGGTCGCTGACATCAGAAGCAGTAGCGTTGTCACCGGTGTTTATGTTTTCGGACAGTTGGTTTTTGAAAAAACAATTGCCCAAGCCAAGTGTTTGTAAATGTTGTCGTAAAATATTATCGGGGTCAAACCCTCTTATGCTTTCAGCATATCTCAGGTTGAAGTTGCTAGAATGTGCTGCAAATTTGTTAATTTTGTTGATGTTTTTCAATACGAACTCCCCGACTTTCCAAGGGAGAGGAATGAACCATTTTTTTATCTTCTTTTGCAATAGATGCAACCAATAGTTGTATTGTCCTACTACTTATGCAACAAACATTCTCTTTGTAATGTGATATGGAAGGAGAGCACGTTTTTTCATGGAGCAAAAAAATCTTATCACAGTGTAATTATCAAAATGTTCAAGTGTCCCCTTCCTGTCCAAAAAACTGGTTACTTGTTCAGATATGCGAGGAGCATCTTCTCCTAACAACAAAACTTTGAAAACAGACACGAAGCCATTAAAAAACTCATAAAAACAGTGGGAAGCCTTATGTTTCCACAAGGCCTGGTACCAGAACGTTACTGGGTCGAATTTCCAGTTGACATTCTTGGACAGAGACAGTCCTAGAAACTGACAGTAATGTGCTATCGCAAAAACTAAGTAGGATGACATGTAAAATTTATTTTCTCTTTTGAAGCTTGACAGTTGGGAACATATTTCATGGGAAATTAACTTGCCCCAATCAAAAATGGCTTGTTCGTTGACTGTGAAATACAAAATATAAAGAGCCATCTGGGAAACAGTTGTTGTGGACTCTTGTCTTGTTATTCTTGTAAACAGCCAGGCAATTTCGCGAAATGGATTTCTAAATGAACTAACCTGCAAGCTTGTGTTATCTTGAGGAACTTGAATCGGGTCTTCCAATAAATGGGGCAAGAGGTCCAACCCGTTATTATGCTTTGCTAGGAACTGTTTGCAATCTTCTCCTTTGAATGTCAATGTTGGTTCCGACAATCTTAACATCTGGCGGAAGACATGAGGTGACAAAGAAACAGAAGAGTAGTCTCATAGTGGAATAATTCTTTTGTCTGAAATAAATATATCAGTGCACCAAGAGACCAGGTCCTTACAGTCAAAAACCTCAGGGACACAGCCTGCACGAGCAATCCCAAAGGTCCAAATTACTTGGTTCTCTGTGGCAGTGGTTGAATAATAAGAATATGCCCTGGACCACTGGAAGTTCTGGTCTTCGCGCCCGAAGATGTTCACTGTATCTCCACAGAACTGTTTTCGAGTTGATGCCATAGGTTTATGAGAACGTTGGTTTGCTCCAGATGATGATTGAAATGAACACTTAGAGCCGATAATGTAACTCTCCGCTAAATCTTGGTTAAATGCTTATGAATGGGAAAGCTCCTCGAGCCTTTCGTTGATTAATGACAATCTGTATGGGTGGTGCATGATGAATTGTTAGCAGTAAAGCTTACTTATTGCATATTTAGAAATGCAAAGGTGGCAAGTACGACGAAGAGTAATTTAGGATTGGAGGTTTCGTGAACGTGGCAAGGCGACAACGTGCAAACGACATTTCATGATTTTGAAATCAACACTCGGAAGGGATAATATAACCCCCTACAAATCTTGGTTTAATGCGTATTAATAGGACATCTCCTCGAGCCTTTCGCCCATCAATGACAATCTATACGGTTCTTGCATGATGAGTTGTTAGAATTAAATGTCGATAATTGCATATTTAGAAACAAGATATGTATATATATAAATATATATATGAACAATTTGTTTTTCTTTTATTATAGACAAGTGCAAAGGTCACGAAGACGGGGGAGAGCAAGGAACGAATGGCAAGGTCGGAAAAGTGGTCGGACGAGATTCAAAATAGGGTTACATGGATACTCAAGAGAGGTGACTGTTCCACGGTCAAATAGCCAATTTTATGCCCGCAATTGTCGGGTTGGCGCTTTCGAACTCTGTTGCTTCTTGTTTCATGATATACATCTTGTACTCAAAAATTTTGTGATCTACAATTCCATCGTGGACTCCTTAGCCCTTTTTCCCTTTTCTTCTTCCCATGTATTATCGCTTTCTGGTTATATACTTAGTCGCATTTCTATGATCGCGTGTTCCAACGTTTGCGGTCTGACATATCTTCATCTCCGTCTATATCCCCACATGACAAATTCGACCGACCGTTGTTCCTTTCCATACTTAGCCAATTTTATGGCTGCGGTTGTCGGGTTGGCGCTTTCGATCTCTGTTGTTTCTTGTTCCCTAATATACATATTGCACTCAAAACTTTCGTGATCTACAATTCCACCGCGGACTCCTCGAACTTGCAAGCTTCACTCTACCACGGTTTACAATTGTTTCAAAGTATTTGTCGCTGCCTTCCATCCCCTAAATTTTTGTCCTTCCTAATATACATTAGTTATGCTCTTACTAGTGACAACTGAACACACTGGTACGAAAAAGTTGGCATACGTAATATACAAATTGAATATCGGATTCTGACATCGTTCACTCTTCTGTGTTATAGATTATGCATTCAAATGTTCTGAGCGATACAATTTAACCATCAGGACCTCACGTTTTCTGGGAAGACCTTGTCATCCTATTTTGGATCCTCGTGTTGACGGGTTCACGAAATCTCCAATTCTTAGTCATTGTTTCAACTTGCCACTTTCGAACTATGATGCTTCTTGTTCCGTGATATACATCTTGTACATAAAATTTATGTGATCTACAATTCCACCGTGGACTCCTTAGGATTGGAAGTGTCTGGATATGGAATGGGGAAGCGGTCGATCAGTGTCGCAATATAAGAGCACGAGTCCAAACATGAACTCGCAAGTCCACCCACGCGCGCAGCTAGACATTTTCGAAAAAACGAATAAGTGACGAGAAAGATAAAGTTCAAGGAAAAGAGAAACAAATATTTGGCTAAGTATAGAAGACAGAAAAGAACGAGCAATATATTCACATCTGTAACAGATATCTGATTTTCCTGCCAAGATATATACTTGGAAAGAAGTGCGAAGGTGGCGGGCACAGAAAACAACGACTAGGAATATGATCTACGAGTTTACTTGGTTCTTGGTTGTATGCTTCATCTGTCAATTTGTATATCGCGGAAATCCGAGTCATTTTTTAAGCCATCCAGCCCGCAAATACGGCTGTCAATTTCTATAGTGCGGAACTCTGGGTGTTGTTTGTAGGACACGGAACTATAGAGGAAATGCTTTGCCCTTTAAGATAACTTTTGTGACGCAAATGTAGTATGTGGCTCGTTTTAGCACTTTTCCATCCATAAACAATGGCAATCTTGAGCCCGTCAATCCTGGAGCCCGTGTGTCAATTTGTATATCATGGAGCTTCGAACGCTGTTTGGAGGTCACGGAAAAATAGAAGTGCAATGTTGAGCCAGCCAACACGCAAGTCTGCCTGTCAATTTGTATATTGCAGAACTTTGGGTGCTACTTGTAGGACACAGAACAATAGAGGGCCAATTTAGACAAAGGGGAAGCGCTCGGTCGAAACGCGTGAATCCGCCAACCCGCGCAGCAAGGCATTTTCAGGAAAAAAAGATTTAAGTAACCAGGAAGAGAAACTACAGGGGATAAAAGAGTGGGAAAATAGAAAGGTGGAGGGCAGTTTTCGTAAGCGCAAATTGGTTTCAAACAAGCCACATTGTTGCAAAACCATCATTTTATACTAATTGTCAACAAATGCTTTGTTGAAGATTAGATTTTATTGCAATGTGTGGGCGTAAGTATGTTCTTGATACAGTCTTCCATGATTGTAACATATTAACTTAAGTATTAAACTTCATTTTCTACTAATTGTCAGCAAATGCTTTGTTGAAGATTAGATTTTATTGGAATGTGTGGGTGCAATGGTGTTCTTGATACACTCTTCCATGACTGTAACATATTAACTTAAGTATTAAACTTAATAATTGCATGTCTAGAAACAAGAATGACTATTTTGCTGCAACGTTGTACTTTGGTATTGCTATGTTCTATCTACATTGTGAATAGAATTGAACGTTGGTTTGAAACTGTGTGTAATCCATTCTTTGTTTGCATAAAAGCCTGGTGGATTAACACAGTACATTGTCATATAATTGTTAGATGTTCCATATTAGAACAAATTACCTAAGTAAATACAATATCGAAGAACTATGAGACCACCGAACCATGCCAATGAGAACAGACGTTAAATCCAGAAAAGATGTAGCAACGAAGACTCCAAAGCAAATTTTTTTAATAGCAAGTCCATTTAAAAACAAAAAAAAAAACACTAAGTATTGTACATCTGTCCTTGGAAATTGGACCCAGTTCTTCGAGGCAAAACATTGAACGTATCTGCCACAAACATAGGCACAGGATCTGCAGTATGCAGGATCCTTGCAGTTTTCTCCTCGATGAATCATCCTGTGGTAAAATTGATAGTTTTCAAAAGCTTCTCGTGAGGAAGAAGACGAAAAACGTTGCAGGGCAAATGGAATAGACCTTGACTGAAAGTTAGAACACAACTAGAAACCAACTCTGCACAGTCGAAAAAACTCCAGGGACACAGATTGCACGTGCAATTTTAGAGGCCCAAATTAGTCCATTATGGATGGAAGGAGATGACTAGTAGAAATATGCCTTGCACCAGTGAGAGTTCTGGTCCTCATTGCCGAAGATGTTAATTGTATATCCAAAGAACAAGACAGTAGTCCTGCAAGTGAATATTTTTTTGGCTTGAAATATATCTCTAGGAACATCAACATATCATTTATTTTCAATGAAAGTCTTCCGCCCAGAACGGACTAATTTGGGCCTCTGGAATTCCTACTTTCGAACTGCAAAGTGGCTATTGCGTTCAACGTCGATTTCTTTTTTGAAACTTCTTTTGGTGTTGTCAGGACCGCAATCACTGAGCCAGGAAGTTTCGCCTGTTATGGTTGATTTCAATTTGGGCACATGAGTGGGAACAGTCTTTGCATTGCCATCATCCATTTTCGTATCATCGCCCATCAGATCATCTTCTTCCGGCTCGGAATCCATGACGTCAACCTCTGCGCCAGCCATCAATGCAATTGGGCAGGTTATCTGAGCAGACAAGTCTGCCTTGGAATTCTTTGGCTTGAAATATATCTATCTATGTACCAAGGGACCATCTCCTTTTTTTCTCCTGCGTGGAGGGAGATGAGTAGTAAGAATATGCCCTCGAATACTGGAACGTCTGGCCATTATGCCCGAATGTGTTTACTGTATCTGGACAAAACTGTTGCCAGAAGTTAACGAGAATTTTTGTTTTCTCTAGACGATGTTTGAAATGACAATTGGGGAGGGATAATATAACCCTCCACAAATTATGGTTTAATGCGTATCAATGGAATATCTCCTCGAGCCTTTTGCCAATTAATGACAATCTCCAGGGTTCATGCGGAATGAGTTGTTATCATTAAAGCTCACTAATTGCATATTTAGAAAAAAGTGCGAAGGTTGCGGTGACGGCGAAGAGAGATTAAGAATTAGAGATTTCTTAAAGGCACCAACCCGTCGGCGCACGAAACAGATTGCATCATGTTTGAAATGAATACTTGGAAAGGATAACACTCTTCTCTGCAAATCTTGGTTTAATTCGTAGTAATGACAAATCTTCTCCGGCCTTCCAGACATTAATGAGAATCTTAAGTATGTACTATAAAGTATGAACATGAGATTTTATAGACCATGTACGGATCCTGCATTCCATACTTAGCCACTTTTTGGATGGTGGGTTCTCGGGCTGGCGGGCTCAAAATTGGGCCTCTATTGTTCTGTGGCCTACAAATAGCACCCATATTTCCACAATATATAAATTGACTAGCGGACCTGCGGGCTGGTTGGGTCAACATTGCACTCCTATTGTTTCGTGTCATACAAACAGTACTCAGAGTTTCGCGATATACAAATTGACAAACGGACTCCAGGGCTGGCAACCTCAAGATTGTGATTGTTTACGGATGGTAATCCCTATCAACTATCTAACATTATCTAAAAAAATTATTTTCAATACTAAATTACTAATATTAAATATTCGTATTGTACAATTTAATTAGACAAAAAAAAGTGTACAATATGAAGTGGTCGGTCGGGCTGGTGATATAGAAGTAATTGAAATCTGAAGACGTGAATCTGTCAACTTCCGCACCTAGAAATTTTCTGAAAAACGAGAAATACGTACTAAATATGTGCTTCTATAAAGTATGGACATGAGATTTAATAGAGCATGTACGTCTCTCACATTCCATACTTAGCCACTTTTTGGATCGCGGGTTCTCGGGCTTCTGGGCTCAAACTTAGGCCTCTATTGTTCCATGGCCTACAAATAACACCCAGAATTCCGCGATATACAAATTGACAAGCGGACCTGCGGGCTGGCTGGCTCAACATTGCACTCCTATTGTTTTGTTTCTTCCAAACAGCACTCAGAGTTTCGCGATATACAAATTGACAGATGGACTCCAGGGTTGTCGGCCTCAAGATTCTGATCCCTCATTCCAAACTTAGCCCTTTTTTGGATCGCGGGTTCTCGGGCTGGCAGGCTCAAAATTGGGTCTATGTTGTTTCGTGCCCTACAAATAGCACCCAAAGTTCCGCGATATACAAAATGACAAGCGGACTTGCGAGCTATTTGAATTTTAAGGGCCTCATGTTGATATGATAGCACAATTGGACTTCGCCCAGTTTATATTCGTTTATTACAATATGAAACAAGGAAGTGGTCGATCGGGCTGGTGATATAAAAGTAAGTGAAATCTGAAGACATGAATCCGCCAACTTTCACGCCTAGAAATTTTTCGAAAAACGAGTAATACATACTAAGTACGTACTCTTAGAAAGTATGGACATGAGATTTTTATAGAGCATGTACGAATCCCGCATTCCATACTTGGCCACTTTTTGGATCGTTGGTTCTCAGTCTGGCGGGCTCAAAATTGGGCCTCTATTGCTCTGTATCCTACAAATAGCACCCAGAGTTCCAGGATATACAAATTGACAAGTGGACTTGCAGACTAGCTAGCTCAACATTGCACTTCTATTGTTCTGTGTCTTCCAAACAACACTCAGAGGAAACGAGTAATACATACTAAATATGTACTTTTACAAACTATGGACATGCGATTGTATAGAGCATATACAAATGCCTCATTCCATATTTAGCCACTTTTTGGATCGCGGGTTCTCGGGCTGTCGGGCTCAAAATTGGGCCTCTATTCTTCTGTGCCCTACAAACAACACCCAGAGTTCTACGATATACAAATTAACAAGCGGACCAACGGGTTGGTTGGCTCAACATTGCACTCTTATTGTTCTATGTCCTCCAAACAACACTCAGAGTTCCGTGATATACATATTGACAGATGGACTCCAGGGTTGTCAGCCTCAAGATTGTGATCCCTCATTCCATATTTAGCCACTTTTTGGATCGTGGGTTCTTGGGTTGGCGGGATCAAAATTGGGCCTCTGTTGTTCTGTGCCCTACAAATAGCACCCAGAGTTCTGCAATATACAAATTGACAGGTGGACTTGCGAGCTATTTGAATTTTAAGGGCCTCGTGTTGATATGATAGCACAATCGGACTTCGGCCAACTTCCGCGCCTAGAAATTTTCCGGAAAACGAGTAATACATATTAAGCATGTACTCTTGTATAAAGTATGGACATAATTTTTTTATAGAGCATGTACAGATCCCGCATTCAATACTTGGCCACTTTTTTTATCGCGGGTTCTCGGTCTGGCGAGCTCAAAATTGGGCCTCTATTACTATGTATCCTACAAATAGGACCCAGAGTTCCGTGATATACAAATTGACAGGCGAACTTACGAACTGGCTGGGTCAACATTGCACTTCTATTGTTTCGTGTCTTCCAAACAACACTCGAAGGAAATGAGTAATACATATTGAATATGTACTTGTACAAACTATGGTCATGAGATTATATAGAGCATATACGAATCCCTCATTCCATATTTTGCCACCTTTTGGATCGCGGGTTCTGGGGCTGTCGGGCTCAAAATTGGGCCTCTATTGTTCCGTGCTCTACAAACAATAGCCAGAGTTCCGCGATATACAAATTGACAAACGGACTTGTGGGTTGGTTGGCTCAACATTTCACTTGTATTGTTCTGTGTCCTCCAAGCAGCAGTCGGACTTCCGCGATATACAAATTGACAGATGGCCTCTAGGACTGTCGGGCTCAAGATTGCCATTGTTTACAGATGGTCATCCCTATCAACTATCTAACATTATCAAAAAACATGATTTTCAAATACTAAATTATTAACATTAAATATTGATATTGTACAATTTAATTACATAAATTATCAATATTGAACCCGCCTATCCAGTAACTCGCCTATTCGGAAAACCGCGAGCCAAAAATTTTGAACAATATGAAACGGGGAAGCAGTCGGTCGGGCTGGTGATATAAAAGTAAGTGAAATCTAAAAGCGTGAATCCGTCAATTTCTCTACCTAGAAATTTTTCGAAAAATGAGTAATACATAATAAATATGTACTATAAAGTATGGACATGATATTTTATAAAGCATGCACGGATCTCGCAGTCCATACTTAGCCACTTTTTGGATCGCAGGTTCTCGGGCTGAAAATTGGGCCTCTATTGTTCCATGCTCTGCAAATAGCACCCAGAATTCCGTGATATACAAATTGACAAGCGAACCTACGAACTGGCTGGCTCAACATTGCACTTCTATTGTTATGTGTCCTCCAAACAACACTCAGAGTTCCACGATATACAAATTGACAGACAGACTTCAGGGCTGCCAGCTCAAGATTGTGATTGTTTACGAATGGTAATCCCTATCAACTATCTAACATTATCTAAAAACATTATTTTCAATACTAAATTATTAATATTAAATATTAATATTGTACAATTTAACTAGACAAAAAAGTTTGTACAATTTGAAATTAAATCGCTTTTTTTTTTTTAAATGAAGGAAACAAAACAAAGTTTTTAAAATTCTTTCACCGCAAGCATAACAATGACCAATTTGAATTTTAAGGGCCTCTTGTTGATATGATAGCACAATTGGACTTCGCACAGTATAGAGCTATAAGCATTGCAAGCATAACAACGACCAATTTGAATTTTAAGGGCCTCTTGTTGATATGATAGCACAATTGGACTTCGCACATTATAGAGCTCTAAGCATATGAACACTTTACATACGGAATCGAAAAGCATCACTTGGGAATACATGTCTATTTTACAAGTATATTCCCTCAACTTGCAAATACATTCAACACATTCAATAGGAGGAAGAATGGTTTTATGAAGATCTTCAAGACAAGATATGAGTTTTTACATATTTTTCTTTTACTTTTCATCAATTGACTACCTATGAGAAAAGAGGTCACCATCATGTCAAAAGACATCCAACTTTCTTTCTGCATCTATGGAGAGGGAGATTAAATTTACCAACTTCATCGATAAAGGAAAAATGCTAAGAAAAAGCCACATATTACATTTGCGTCACAACGCCATACAAATTTTCAGGAGGATTTGCGGGCTAGCTGGCTAAAAAATTGCAATTCTATTGTTTCGTGTCCTCCAAACAACACTCAGAGTTCCGCAATATACAAATTGACAGACGAAGCATACAACCAAGAACTAACTAAACTCCAAACATGCTACAAGCAAGTTCCCACAAGGTTCCATAGAGCAGGACGCATCGACCTTTGCATCAAACAATTTGATATACAAAGAAAAGACGTTGTGGCATTCATTTTCTCTTACATCTGGTATATGTTCCCGGTAGAAAATAACCGGGGCCATGGGATATATGGGGTTTGGTGCCATGCTTCCCATTTTTCAACCGAACAATCTTATGCGCATGCAATCTCAAGTACTCAAGTCCGACGAACATTCATCTGGATGTTGAAGAAATATTACAG
>ML811352.1:22639-39372 GCA_009831015.1 Picea engelmannii | reverse complement strand
AATAAATAAAACAACCCGCAGAAATTTGGTGAAGGCCTTTTGTATAAGCAAAGTGAGGATGATTGTGTGGATGTATGTGCACAACAGTTGTAGAGATAGATAGTTTCTTCAGATCCTGTACTAAATCTGCTCGCAAATTTGTTACAAACGTTACCTGGGTTGTGCGAAAGATCGTTTCTCTAACATCCCTTTTCTTTGTTATATTTTTGAAGAGCATAAGTGGAAACTGCCCTTTATGCAATTGTTATTCCATTGACGAAAACAAATTTGAATAGGTATCGAACAATTGCAGTTGCAATATGGAACAGTGCAATATTTGTGTAACTTACCCGACATACATGCACATGTGAAAGTAAACGACAAAATTGGATATGGAAAAACGTACCATTACCTTGTCGTTGTCCGACTCTCCATCCTTTATATGGAGAATGTGTTGTGAGCCAAGTTTTATCGCCAATGTTACAACTATGCCAATGGTTTTGATTGGGTAAATATCATTGTTCTGTGCAAGTTGGATGATAGTCGCATCTGGGACGAAACGATATTTTGAACAAACAACGGGAATTTTTTCCACAATACTTGTTTCGTTGAGCGAAATAATCCGATCACAATCACCATGGTCATATATTGTTTTGGGCAATATATTAAAATTTGTAATGGATATCCCATTACCCGACAATATTTTTTTTGCATGCTTATGGACAAGTTGTGTAGGAATAGTCAGTGTCACTGTCATCATGGCCTCCTTGTCTGTCATGTCAGCACGCATAATGGATCTAGTTTTGTTTGCCTTGTCCAAGTAGGTGCTATAGACAACCATTATGTCCCCGACAAACACTTGTCCAGTTCGGCGGTTGTTCAAGGCCTCTATTGATAGTACTTTGGGTATTACAACTCTAGACCTGCCGACAATTTTTGAACAGGAACACTAAAGTGAATGGTAGTGTGTTTTTTTTTTTTTTGTATTCTTCTTTCACTGGCATAAATCTACAAGTACATGCATAACTTCGATGAACTATGGAGCCAGATTTTTGCAACCACGCCTCTTAGTCTGTAGAACCTGAGCTATGTTCGGCATCTCACTTGTACTTGTTGATACTTCTTGTGAATTGCAAACCATGTATTGCAGATGACATCATCATATTCACCATGCCATTGATGAATAAATAGCTGAGGATATTAGTTTGGTAAACATACTAAGAGCAGAGCGTATGCATCTTTACCTTTGGCCTTGTCGGTTTGTTGATGTCTGGAATGACTGACTGCCCACAGCCATGTCACTAGCCCAACTTTTTTTGATGCAAGCATGTGCAGATGAGCATCAGGACTAAACAAGCATATACATTGTATGCATCTGGTTTTTTTCACTGAAAAAATGTGTAACAATAAACAAGGCGTGAGGGTGGGGCACCACGACCAATCTGTATAACGTAGAACCCCGAAAGTCAGGGGAGCAATATTGAACCCGCTAACTCGACACTCGCAATCGACAAAGTGGGTAAGTATGGAATAGATGTGAAACTGTTAGTTCGCCAACCGACGCACTAAGGCATTTTCGGAAAGACCACTAAGCAGATCAATTAGAAAACAAAAGGGATAATAGAAAATGGAAAAAATAGAAATAGGGAGGGCGGAAAGGCCCATTGCTACGAAGCCATAATTTTCTAGTCTAATATTATATGTCCCCACCCGGTTTTTATATTTAATTTACCAACACAGTTTTTATACCTTTTCGAAGATTGTACCACAAAACCCTCTGCTGTTGCACAAGACAATTCATCTTCATGTCCAACTAACCTGTTTCTTCCAAGGTAGCAACGTCAAATATGCAATGGACATGAAGGCAAGTTAGTATGAAGACAGGCATGTAAAATAAAGAGAAATAGGTCTATTTATTCCAATGTAACAACAAACAGAATACGATTTGCATGAGAAGACGTGGAAATATATTATAGGATAAGGAAGAAAAAGAACCAAAAAAAAAAAGTGCAAAGCAACAGAACAAGCACAACAAATATACAGACAGTAAATGAAAAAATGAACACTGGAATATGAAACAAGAGTACAAGTATCCACTTTTGTAATTCCTCGTCTACATTCCTGCCAAACAGTCCATCGTCTTCTCCAGCCATTATGTTTGTTTAAATGTAGCAATGCAGTGAAAACACAATAGACATGAAGTAGGTTAGTATGCAGGAAGACATGTAATGAAGATAAGTTATTCTGCAGGAAGGCACGCAACATGTACATACAATAAATTAGGTGAACACATATACAGATAATAAATGAAACACAAAACAACACAATATGAAATAACAGTACAAGCATGCACCTTTCTATCTCCTCTTCAACCGATGCAGTCAAGACTCCGTCGTTTTCTCCAACTATTTTGTTTGTTTGAATGTGGGAATGCACAAAATACAATGAACATGAATGGAAGATGGTATGCACTGGAGAACAAGTAATATGTACATACAGTAAAAGAGACTCAACAAATAGTCTAAAACATAGGCAGAAACATGAACCTTTGCACTTCTCCATCCATAGCTGTAAATATGTAATTTTTTTTCCCCTGCCCAAAATATATTACAAGCCACAAAATATTACGAAATTGCATGGTCGTAGCTAAACGATTTATGGTTTTCCGTGGAAAAGTATCCAGATATGCTTCCACCGATGGAAATACATGTTCTTTATCCTCTACACAGACTGTTGTACCCACGAAACAAGATTTTGGTTTTCCGTGGCAAACTACCCAGATATGCTTCCAGACATGGAAATATAATTTTGCAGAATCTTTGTTGTACATATCATATCTCAAGTAGAAGACAAATTGTATCGTGGGCACACCAGTCTGTGTAGAGGACAAAGAACATGTATTTCCATGTGGGCACATTTCACCATACATGGTTTATAAATGCAACCTACATATGTTTTATTTTAACAAAAAAACAGCAGATATTGCAATTTCACATGTACTTCTCGAACTATTTTCCATGCAACTATTTTCTTTCATGTCAACACTGAAGCACCAGCAAAATCTCACAACATAACAGATATCGACCTCGCTAGACATGCCAAATAACACAATTGCATGTCAACTCGTGGGTGCAAGGGCTGAACACCGTAAAGCGCCCAAAAAACAATAATAATCCCAAAAAAAACATCTCCAACTACCGGCGCAGGACCCCACCCCTGCAAAGCCGAATGAAACAAAAGAAAACAACAAGCACCAAACTAGCAACAAACCACGAACAGGCCCAATTGTAGCCCCAGGGCCCGAAAGCATAAACCTGAGCCAAACAAACACAACCAGCAACCGACAAACCAACGAACAAGCAACAACCATCGAACCAGTAAACAACATATGTATCTCCAATGATTATGAAACTGTAGCGGAAGCACAGAAGGAATCGGAAACATACGACGAGCATGCCAGCAGAAATAAGCAAACATTCTTAATTGCAAACTGCAAACACTGAACAACAAACAAGGAATAGAAAATGAAACTATGGCATGGAAACTTACTCTGAAACGATGAAAGGCAGAAGCGCAGGTCGAATTGTGAACCAAACAACAACAACAAGCAGCAATCGACGAACCAGCGAAGAAGAAGCACTCCCTGAACCAGTAAACAATGTATGTAGCTTCAACGATGACGAAATTGCATTGCAACGCTAGAAGAAGGATGAAAGATACAATATGCCCATTCAACTGGCGGTGGACAACAATATTGTGCAAAATCACTACAACATTGTATGGAAAATTTCGAGGAAAAATGTACTCCGAGAAGCGTATTTAGATAAACATTTAAGGCTGTCAGGTTGTCTAAGGACCTCGCGGCATGCAAACATTTAAGTTGTCAAGCCTGTTGGAGGACCTCGCGTCATGTAAACATTTAAGATGTCAAGCCTATTCAAGCACCTAAAAAAAAGTGTCAATACATTTCAACACAAATACATGCGGCGAGGACGTTATAAACTTTGGAATTATCGATCACTATAAAGCTTGGATATCTAAACATTTCAATATGATTAGTACAAATGAAATAAAATAAACTTCGCATATGATCTAAGACAATGCTAGCAGAAAAATGCGAAGACAAACGTTCGAACTAATGCTAGCATTAATCCACCTTCAAGCAATGCATAAGAAAAATATATGATTCAAAAAGACTGTAGACGATGAAAAAGTTTGGATATGCTAACATATCAAACATTGGGAATAGCGAAGCCGGCAATAAGATCTCCAAACTGTTATCCAATCAGATCACTACATATATGGTACTTTTTATTATATAAAATTCAATGTTTTTTAGTTCCCTAGCTCCAACAATAGATATTATGCAAATATTTGTGGTCAAAGGACAAACTAATGTGAGGTAAATGAATTATCGATCGCTATAGTCCCTCTATGCCTACGGCAAGGACTAATAACACACCACACATGAAATTTACCGACCAAACAATTGCTTTGATACTTAGTGAAGTGCCCAATGCCATGTACTATTCATGCACACCATTTATAATGCATCCATATTTATAATGCACATTGAATGATAATTAAATAAAATGATGGTGCAACTATAAATGTTGGTGCATTAATGAATCGTTGCATACTATATACATGTATTACTTACTATTTTGAAGCTCGAAAATATAATCTTAAGTTTCAATCATATTTGGCCCCCTTTTTTTATGAAAAAACATTAATGAGGATATATTGAACAAGGTCCTTTTCATGGGGGAGGAATTGTGTATGTGGGATCCACCCTAAAAAAAAACCCTTTCCCTTACTTTTTTTCCACCTTTCATGCCACTTAACTTTGTTACTGGGATGGAGGATTGAGGATATCATTTTTTTGGTTCATTTTTATTTCCTAATTCCCCACCTCCACTCCATGCCTCATTTAAGTTATCATGTGCAAGAATATGGTAGATGAGTTCAATTCCCCCTTTGTGTCATGTCAAGCCTCTACATATTTCCCCTTCTTTCATCCACACTTATTTGAATAGTGGGGTGGAGGGTAATCTTTCATCCCCATTTGTGTGATGTCTTCATCCCCTCTCCCTCACCTATTATCATCCCATAACTCTTATCATGTGTCTAGGACCTCCACCCTATGACATCCTTCAAAATCCTACCATCTAACTAGATGACCACAAGGTAACCTATGGCACTATATTGTTAAAGTTTAAATATGGACAAAGTCTTAAATTTGTGCCAACAACATGTGCAAAATATTTTATTGTTCTTAATGTTCAAGGTTACATTGTTTAATCTAGAGATTTTGTTAAGTGTCAAATAAAGGACTGACACATGGTATGAAGCTAAACTTTACTTGAAGATGGTGTATGATTAGAACACCTAATTCGTCACTAGAAATATAGTGAATTCTTTGGCTTCCAAAAATTCAAAGTGAGGAAAGTATGGACCTTGGGCTTGCTTCAAATTGGTTGTGTAGTAGAGGTATTCAACTTCAAAGAAGGGATTGCCTAGTGTTCCTAAAATTTTGACTCTAAACACAAACTTATCATAGTGAAGCAAGAGGGGAAGTTACATGTAAAGCTCACACCCATACTTTCTTAAGAAACATGTTTGAATTACCAGAACCAACTAAATGTTTTACGATATTGTCAGACACAAATAATTTTATAAGTTCCAAACTTATTGGATTTGAGATGTTGAATAAGTGGAGAATATATCTCAAGAATGTGTCAACCAAAGACTAGATATTGAACCTTTTATATTTGTTGACCCTTACCAAGAAATCTCTAGTTTTTAACAAGGATAATTTGGCAAGATTTTGCATCAGAGTTTGAAAGGTATGTGGCCTATCTAACATATAATTGATTGGGGAAAAGTCATCTCAAATGAGATTTATCACGTGTTAGGCCAAGGTTCTTAGGACTTAGAGATTATGTAGGGCCTTCTATGGTTTATGCCTTGGAATACTATAACACTTTAAAGGGAATGGTCTAGTGGGGTGACATAGACCCAAACATTGATTTGGTACCCTATGATCTAGAAGCATAAGGATACTCGTAACATTTACAAAGCAATATTGTATTGTTTGTAAAGTTAGAAAGATGCTCAATGGTGTCAAGCCAAAAAATATCTAGTGAGGTCAGAAAATCACAAGAGGATAAGGATGAATATTCATATGAACACACGCATGCACTTAGTCATGTCCATGGGTTCAAAAGGAAGCGTAAACTCCTTTGTATATTTGTAGGTGGTATGTATTTCTTATCTAACTTCTACGTGCATGGACTTAAACGGGCCTAAATCATAAACAATAAAAAAAAGGAGACAAATCATTCACATGCGTTTTGATTTTGTTGATTATATTGTGATGAACTTTGGGAAGATTTCAAATATTTCCCCCACAATAAGTTCATCTAATTTGAAGGAGGATGTCGAGATACCAAAGTTTGACCCTAAATGATTTTTTAAGAGTCATATTATACCAATCAAATGTGGTTCTAGGTTCCTTAAAGATAAAATTGTGGATTTGATGAAGTAACAATAAAGGAGCATAAATAAGGTAGAAAAGCATAGAAGTAGAAGGGGATGGAGAAATTTCAGATAACCATTCGACCACCTATAATTTTAGAGATTGGGACCCAAAAGAAAAATTTAGGATTTAATAGTTAAAATATTGAGCCATTAGATGTAAGATTTAAAAATTGGAACATAATGCTAAAAAATAATTAGAATTGTATTGTTGGAATCGATATTTCATATATGGCTTCTAAGGAAAGGTTTAAGGGGCAATAAAGTGAAAATTTGATTCAAGAAGCAAACCACAAAGCCATAATCCTAAATATGTTTCCAAGGTTGTTAACAAGGGTGATATAGTGATTTTGCATGCAAAGGGTGGTTCATATAATGTTTAGAATAGCTCTAGTACTGGAAAAGGAGTCGAAGAGCCTCAAAAGCTAAAAGAACTAATGGAGATGTCATGAAAGCAATTATAAAGAGAACGAGCCTCAAAAGCTAAAAGAACTAATGGAGATGTCATGAAAGCAATTATAAAGAGAACAAAATGAGATGTTAATAATAATGATAAATCAATTAATGATGTTGTTGACAAGGTGTTAATAATAATGATAAATCAATTAATGATGTTGTTGACAAGGGAAGAAAGTTGTAAAAGTAAATATTGGCAATGATGATAACATGGGCAAGCTTCCCTCGAGTTTCACTTCTCAAATGCAAAGTTTCACTTCTCAAATGCAAAGTAAAGAGAAAATTTCCAACCATGCCTCGTTTATTGATTTCCTAGCATTTTATGATGACTCAATAAATCTGCACAATGTCCGTGGAGAAGAAATAATTGTGAATGCCTACATTGAAGGCTAGTGGAAAAAATATTCTAAAGGAAGATAAAATTGATTTGGATGTTAACCGACTAAAGGCAATTGAGGTAGTGAGAATCCATAAAGCTACAAGGGACCTATTGGAATATATTGTGGAAGAATAAGATATTAAAATATAGATGTTCAAAATAAGTCTTGTTGAGTTAAAGGGTATATTTTGAACCCTTAATAATTGTATGCTCAACCTCTCTCCATGTACGTGCTTATAAATGACCCAAAGGACATCTCTAAAAAATCATCAAAGGTTAAGGATATAAAAGAGTCGATTTTGAGAGTAAGTAAAACTATTGTTGGGAATTTAGAGGACAAGAGTAAGTTATTTGATGTGTTTTTTATAAATCCCTCACAATAATTCAAAAAGATTGTAATTTTATAACAAACATTAATTAAATATTGATTGGAGGAAGATGATAAGTTTAATGAAAATTATGTTAAAGTTTTTTTAGTTGATAAAATCAAAATTATGAACCCTTTAGAGAGGCAAAAGAGGTTTGCCTTCGAACTCGAGGTTGATTGAGATTAGAAGGTGTTGGAACTAAAGACTAAATGCCCTCATGGACTTAATACAAAAGTGTGACAACATAGAACTTGCCCTCATGGACTTAATACAGAAGTGTGACAACATAGAACTCCAAAGTTCTAGGATATTTCTAGATGGTGTAATAAAGATTCTAAATGGCCCACCATGAATTGGAAAGGGAAACGTTAGCCTTTGGCTCCCGCTCCCTCTAATCATTATGTCCTCGATCACCTTGATTTGTGATATGGTTCCTTGATTTGTACCTTAGGTTATGGTTCTTGGGTGTCATATGCATCGTTATGTTTTGTATTATAATCCTTGACATTTTCAATATGGTGATTAATTTGGACTATACTAGATAATGTATATTATGTCCAAAATATAATGTATATTATTTTCAATATGGTGATTAATTTGGACTATACTATATAATGTATATTGATATGTTAATACATTTATTAAATTTTTAATTTTTCATTATGTCTAATATATAATGTATATTAGTTTCAATATGGTGATTAATTTGGATTATACTATATAATGTATATTGATATGTTAATACATTTATTAAAATTTTAATTTTTCCATTTATGTTGTTGAATTTTAATCTCTACATTGCTAGTTTAACATTGTGGCATCAAAGTAAGATTAAAATCTAAGGTTATACTTAAAAGGAATTCTACATTGCTAGTTTAACATTGTGGTATTAAAGTAAGATTAAAATTTAAGGTCGTACTTAAAAGGCATTTTAATGGAGGTTTACTTTTTAATAGTGAAAAGAGTTAATAATGGGAGAGAAGAATGGATGTTTAAGAAAACCATTCATCTTGGAAGATTCTTGCAAAACAAATAGGATAGAAATATTTCAATTTTACTGAAATCAATGTTTTTAAATGTATATCATGTAACTCTCACGATCATGGTTTCTTTTACTATATGGTAAGACATTCCTTCAAATGCTTTTATGGAAGAGATCTATCTAATATATTTGTCTGGAAAAAGTATTTTACATATGCATGAGTTTGGTGGATCATTTATGTTATTGTGATCACATTAATGATTTTCAGAGTGCATTATGTCCAACACGTTCTATCATGCATAGTGACATATTGTAGGCGTTCATTGTTCTTCAAGTTGTAATAATCTTACACTCGGATTAATTCATATAGACTTCAAGAATGGGTGCAGAAAAATGAAAATGCTCAATCATTTTTGAAATCAACCATATTGCATTGAAAAAAAGATTTAAAGATCTATAAAGCATCCTGGTTTAGAAGTGGATTAAATTTTATAGTGCATGTTTGATCACATCTGAAATATTTGAAACTGTCACTTGTAATGTGAAGACAGCAAAAGTAATAATATTGATGTATCCAAAGGCTGGATTTGTTTATAGTTGTTTGTAAAGGCATGTTATTTGTAGAGGTGAAGATATTATATGTTGATGACAAAATTCAATTCGATTGGTGATAAATAGAAATGAGAACCATCTTGTAAACTTAAGAGCCAAATGCAAAATCATGAGAAACATGTTTTCATTTGAATTATGGATATATGCATGGATTCTAAGAAATCTGATAGCCAAGTTTTTTTACATTCATAAATCGTGATTATGGGAATTGTTGAGTAGTTTCTTATTCCCATGAAATGTTTCATGGTCCATTTTCATAGAAGGAGTCTTCATTCAATAATCCAATTCAGTTTAATGGCTTGGGCACATTAATCAATGAGTTCACTTCTAAATCCAGGTTGCTTTTCTAAGTCCGGGTTATTTTTTGAATCTAGGTTGGTGTTTTAATACAACCATAAATCTAGGTTGCTTTTCTAAGTCCTGGTTATTTTTTAAATCTAGGTTTTTGTTCTAATACAACCAAAAATCCAGGTTGCTTATCTAAGTCCAAGTTATTTTTAAAATCTAGGTTGTTGTTATAATACAACCAGAAATACGGGTTGCTTCTCTAAGTCCAAGTTGTTTTTTAAATCTAGGTTGTTGTTTTAATACAACCAGGGATTCAAAATGAAATGATGATACGAAGGGATAATTAAAGTAATTCTTTGCACCGAGATATTGTTGGAATAAGTCATTTCTCCTTTTATTACACAATGAATCCAATGTTTGAGTCGTGCTGACATCTAACTCATTTTTGGTGGTTAAATGATCTATTTATTGTTCATTGGCTATGCATTATTGCTTTCCAAAATTTGTTAGACACTTGTCTAATTGCAAGTTATGCAATAGTAAAGAGACATCCCAACATGTTGCAGCTTGAAATGTGTACATTTGAGATAATGATCATTCCAAGCACATCAAATGCAGAGGTTGAGTATGCGCATGGCTTGGAGAAAAGTTCTTGGGATTGTAATTTGGTTCGTGTATGGTTCTTTGAAAAGGATAGCAGATGAAATGCGGTGAACAAATAAATCGTTAGTATTATAACAAATTTGAGTTGTGCCTTAGCACTCAATATAAACTATGTTGTTGTGGAGAAATCATGAGACCACAACATGATGATTAGCATGTATTATTATTTCTAGAAATATTAAATAGTAGCCAAGATGTGTTGGAAGGAAGTTGGCAAGTCCACTCTTTACATTTAAATCTACACATCGTTTGGGATGGAAACACCCTTCAAAATTGTTTTGATCTTTGGGCACAAAGGGAACATAACCTCATGCATTTACCATCCCTCATTTGTTGGACTATTTGGCTGGAAAGGAACAGAACATTTTTTTATAATGGGACTCCATCCATAAGTGCAGCTGCATAAAAAGCACTTGGCATCCACTTTTCTTGAAATGACAATTTTGCAGCCAAGCCACCTCCTCAAAGATTGGTACGGGTTCCAACCTTAGAAGACTATCCCATAGGCTGGTTCGATGGAGCCGCGACTTCTAATGGAACTCAGAGTGGTGCGGGGGGGATGATCAAAATCACTCAAAACTCCTTTTTCAAATGGAATCTTAATTGTGGCCCAGGCACCAACACCAGGGATGAACTCTTGGGTGCTTGGGCCACTTTATTCTTGGCTTTCAGACATCACATCGAATCCCTACAGGTTTTAGGAGACTCCAGAATCATTATTAACTAGTTGAGAAATAGGGGAGATCTTCAAGCCATCTCCCTCCTGGCTTGGAAGGACAGAATCAGGCTGCTACAAACCACTTTCAAAAATCTCACCTATAATCATATTTACCGCGACCTCAACAAAACTGTGGATCACCTTTCAAAATTAGCACTTCAGAAAAATATGGGAATCTTATCCTACAATCATTGGTTAGATGGACATGAGGGTCCCTCTCACATTCAAACTCTCTTCTAAGATCAATTATTTTCTTCCTATATCCACATCAGACTTCTTCGATTTGGAAGTTGGATATATCTTTTTTATCCTAGGATGCTCCCTCGTGATATCTCTCCCTATCTCTCTAGCAGCACACTTATCTATTTTATGTTTGGACTTTTCACTATTTTGGATAAACATCTTATGTTGGATGAAAGACTGATTTAGTAGATGGATTTATTCCTATTTTCTGCAGACATCTATTTGTTGCATTTGTAAATTTTCAGTATTGAAAATACACTATATAATATATAGTTGAGAAATTTTCCCATTGGAAAAAGGAAGTTGGCAAGTCGAACTTGGAGATACTAATGACTTGGAAAATATTTTCTCTTTTAGTTCCAGAAAGAGTTTTCTTTTGTTCAATGCTCGAGGTAATGAACTTTGTGCATTGTAGTAATTGAAGAAGTTGATTATATTGTGTGTGATAATAAGTGTTTGTTCAAAGGAATTTATTGAAAAACAAGGTCATTGGTTCAAGTACGTTGTTTTGGATTGAAAGGGATTATTCATAAGAGTTTTTTTGGTCTCGGTAAAGCACTCATTAGGACATCATTATACTTTTCATGGGGATATAAATTGTCATAGTTTGTAATATGCTTGGATATATAAGGAAGTTTTTCATTGTAATTTGCAAGGAGACTGATTTTGTTTTATAAAATGACTCGTCTGAAATAGAGTAAGGGGATATTTAAGTCACATCAATCAAAGTAATTTTTCTGGAGGCATAAGGACATTTGTAATAAGGATCTATTCAAGGCCAACTGCCAAACCTCAATAAAGTTCATTTGAGTTGATCTCTTCATCGACATTTTTTAAATCATTTTTGGACAAACTCTGACACTTGATCTTTGCATATGTAGCATTTTTGGTGGTTGCTTGGTGATTGCTACTCCAGAGACTTGCAACACTCTACTTAGAATTTTTGTCGCACTCGATATCTTGGTGAGTTATGCATTTCACCACTTGGAGATTATTTAATTCTACACTTTCAATACATGGAGATTTTTGCACTTACTTTTAAAGTTGTTGCATTGGCATGGTTGGAATAGGAGAGTTGTTTTAACTCCTCCATACTTTAATTAATAGTCATTTAAGAAGAACAATTGAAATAGAAATCAATAAATAATTATAAATAAATCACCAAGCTCATCATTGACCTATCGAATGGAGTAGCAGATCCACCCCTAACAACACCCACGGGGCCTTCACTAAGTGAACCTATAAAACTAAGCATGCAGGGAGGATTAAGGACCCTCCCAATGAGATATTTGGGCCCACCTACTACAAACAACTTTCATTGTAATATTCCATATATAAAAAGTATGCAGAACTGAAATAAAATGCTAGAAATCGCAAATAAACAACAATATAACCAGAACAACACCACAATAACACTGAAATGATATCAAAATAACACCAAAAAGAGCACTTTGATTATGAGAGCAATGTTCACTTGCCTCTTCGAGTGGGCAACCTCCAGTTGAGCAGAGCTCTGTTACAATAATATCCAAGCTACGGTTCTCATACCCTCGACTCCTATTTATACTAAATATGTCTATCAAAAGAACCATCTAGAGGAAGATCCTTCAAGAAGCGAAAGCTTCTATTAGGTCTTCTTACATTCAACTTATTCTACCTTATTGCAAGGCCTTATTAATATTGACCTTTATTACATCCAAATATATTGTTCTACCTACGTGAGGGGTTAGGTCCCTAACATGTCCTCCCCCTTAAAAACAACCTTGTCCTCAAGGCTTGAGATGTGGAAACTGATGCAGAATGGTAGTTGGTTCCCAAGTGGCATCTGCTAGAGTTGTATATTTCCACTGGGCTAACACTTCCTTGATGGTTTGTTGATGCTCACGCTGGTCCAAAACTGCTTGTGGTTGTAGCCAAATGGATCCTTCTTCGTCCAACTCGGGAAGGTTGGTTTGAGTTTGGCACTTAGTTCCAATCACCTTCTTTAAGCATGAAACATGAAAAACAAGATGTAGCTTGGAATGACTGGGCAAAGCTAACTGATAGGCCACCTGTCCCACATGCTTGAGAACGGTATAAGGACCATACAATTTGGGCGCCAACTTCTAACAATGGTCGGTCTTGAGGGAATTTTGCTTGTAAGGTTGCAATCGAAGAAACACCTGATCCCCTTCTGTAAATTGATGTTCAAAGCGACCTTGATATGCTTGTTGCTTCATGCAATTCTGGGCCATGACCAAATTCTCTTTGAGAGTACGGAGAATAGCCTCTCGAACTGTAAGCATTTGGTCAACCGCCTGGACCTTTGAGACACCTGGTAAATATGAGAGAACTGAAGGTGGCTTTTATCCATATACCACTTCAAAAGGATTCATGCGGGTAGTTGTATGGTATGAAGTGTTGTACCACCATTCAGCTAGGGGTAACCATTGAGCCCACTGATTTTTCTTTTCCGATGAAAAACACCTCAAATATGTTTTCAAACACTTGTTGACAACTTCAGTTTGACCATTAGCCTGGGGATGATAAGTTGTGCTGAGATGCAATTGGGTGCCTTGAAGCTTAAACAGTTCTTGCCAAAAATTGCTGGTGAAAGTTGGGTCGCGATCAGAAACAATAGAATGCGGCATGCCATGAAGCTTGAAGACATGATACATGAAAAGTTGAGCCATAGTGGATGTTGTAAATGGGTGTTGAAGATCACATAAATGAGCATACTTGGAAAGGCGATCGACTACCAGCATGATGACTGATTTATTTCCCAATTTAGGTAAGCCTGTAATAAAATCCATAGAGATATCCCTCCAAATAGCAGGTGGAATCGGAAACGGTTGTAGTGTGCCAAAAGATTTGACTGTTTCGCACTTGTTGCGTTGACACACATAACATTCAGCTACAAAATTACGAACGTCATGTTTCATACCATCCTAGAAAAAAAAATGTTTGACCCTGTCATAGGTTTTGGTAAACCCAGAGTGCCCAACTGTGGGTGTAGCATGAAGCTCATAAAGTACCGTGGATTTAAGTTTTGACTGTTTACTTAAATACAAACGGCCTTTATATTGAACCTCATCATGGAGCCAAGAGTACCCTGGGGAAACTGGAGAATTGGACTGCAATTGTTGTATCAAATGCGAACTTTTGGGATCGTGTAGCCATTCCCGACGAACGACTTGGAGCCAATCTGGTACAATGAAGGAGAGAGAAAAAATGGATCCTTCATCTTCATATTTTCGGGAAAGTGCATCCGTAACCACATTGTCTTTGCCTTTCTTGTAAATGATCTCGTAATCATATCCAAAGAGCTTAGTCACCCATTTTTGTTGCTCTGGGGAGGAAATGCGTTGTCCCAGAAAATACGCGAGTCTTTGATGATCTGTCTTAATTTGGAAGTGTTTCCCCAACAGATAAGGGTGCCATAGATCAACGACATGCAAAATAGCCAACATTTCCTTTTCATAGATTGATTTGCCCAAATTTCGTTCAGACAGTTGTTTGCTGGTAAAGGCCAAAGGTTGACCCTATTGCATAAGGACAACGCCAATTCCTTTCCATGAAGCATCACATTCCAGGACAAAGGTCTTTGTGAAATTGGGAAGGGCCAAGACTAGAGTGGTGCACATGGCCATCTTCAAGGTTTGAAAGGCCTAAGCAGTTGTTGGAGTCCAAGTGAAAGAATTCTTTTTAAGGAGTGCAGTGAGAGGTGTCGCAATATTTCCATAATTCTTAACAAACTTGCGATAATAACCTGTTAAGCCCAAAAAACCATGCAAGATTTTGAGAGTCTTTGGGTGAATCTAGTCTTGCATAGCTTCAATCTTTTTAGGATACACTCTGACACCGCCCTTGCCAACAAGATGACCCAAGTACTCGACTTCTGAGGCGCCAAAAGCACATTTAGATTGTTTCAGGAAAAGTTGGTGCTGAGAGAGTAGATGGAGAACTCGATCCACATGAGCAAGATGGTTTGTCCAGGTTTTTCTATAGATGAGGATATTAACAAAGAAAAATAAGACAAAATGACGGAGAAAAGGATGGAATACATGATTCATGAAGCTTTGGAAGGTGGAGGGAGCATTACACAAGCCAAAGGGCATGACCAAAAACCCATAGTGGCCCTCATGAGTTCTAAAGGTAGTCTTAGGAATGTCTGCCTCTTTCATACAGATCTGGTGGTAGCCAGAATGAAGATCAAGTTTAGTAAAGAATTGGGCGCCACTCAATTCATCCAAGAGGTCATCAATGACAGGAATGAGAAATTTGTTTTTAATGGTGAGTTTTTTTAGGGCATGGAAGTTGGGACACATGCGCCAAGAACCTTCTTTCTTCAGGACCATGACCACAGGAGAAGAGTATGGGCTCGTACTAGGGCGGATAACGCCTGCGTTAAGCAATTCTTCAACCATTTTCTCAATTTCATTTTTTTGGGAAAAGGGGTGGTGTTAAGGACGAATATTGGGAGGAAGGCTTCCTGGTATAAGGGGAATGGAATGATCATGAACACCACGGAAAGGAGGGAGTCCCTGGGGAGTGGAAAATACCACTTGATGTTTAGAGAGGATGGATTGGAGGTCTTGCGGCACAAAGGGTGTCTCAGTTGCTTGTATGGCAATGAGTTGGGCAATAACTCCAGAATGGCCTTTTTTGAGCAGCTTTTCCATGCGATGGGAACTAATGATCTCAGGTGAACCGGTGGTGATGCCTTGGAACTTATATTGTTGGCCCTCCTGGTCGATCTGCATGGTTAATTCCTTAAAATCCATGAGAATGGGACCTAAAGTCCTTAGCCAATCTGCACCCAACACAATGTCACAACCGCCCATGTCGATAGTAAACATATGAGATTTCATGTGGTAGTCACCAATTTGGAGACACACTGTTATCACTGAAATTTCGTCTGCACATGGCGACAAGAACTCCACATAATCAAAACAGCAATGAAGTCATTCATGGCACTGAATTAAGTTCACAGCATTCCAGAAGGGTCAAAAACTATACAAAGTAACCAAAAATTGAAGGGCGCTTTACAGCAGCTTGATGCGTGCGCATATGCGCAGGACAAAAACGTATTACTAGCGCATGTGCGCTCTGACGCGCGCCTGTCAACACAAAAACCCGCGCATCTGCTAATACGACGCATTAATTGCATAAGTCGGCCTCCCGACCGCCTATGGACCGGCCCCCAAGATGATTTGACTCTCGAATCAGGGTCGGCTCTACAAATTCGGCGAATTAATGACCTAAGTGAACCCTAAACAGGTCTGTGTTCACACCGGAAGTTGGTTACGTGACCGCCTGGAAAAATGCTATAAATAGCCATGAAGACTCACTGTTTTAGCAGAGAATTCAAAGCAAAGTTATGCTATCCAGATGATTTAGAGCTCAGTCTTTGACAAGCTATCCATCAGCGGCCTAACCCAGAGTTCTTTCATCACTCAGTTCAGTTCTATTCATTTTGTAAGGAAAGCATTGTGTTGAGGGCCCCGAAGGACCTTCCGCTGGAGGGAG
>ML811352.1:0-10413 GCA_009831015.1 Picea engelmannii | reverse complement strand
ACGACGCATTAATTGCATAAGTCGACCTCCCGACCGCCTATGGACCGGCCCCCAAGATGATTTGACTCTCGAATCAGGGTCGGCTCTGCAAATTCGGCGAATTAATGACCTAAGTGAACCCTAAACAGGTTCGTGTTCACACCGGAAGTTGGTTACGTGACCGCCTGGAAAATGCTATAAATAGCCATGAAGACTCACTGTTTTAGCAGAGAATTCAAAGCAAAGTTACGCTGTCCAGATGATTTAGAGCTCAGTCTTTGACAAGCTATCCATCAACGGCCTAACCCAGAGTTCTTTCATCACTCAGTTCAGTTCTATTCATTTTGTAAGGAAAGCATTGTGTTGAGGGCCCCGAAGGACCTTCCGCTGGAGGGAGAGGGAACCCCTATCTCTGTCTTCAGCGTGTGCTCTGGTTTCACTAATAGATCAAGCCTGGAACCATTGACGACTCCCTTGTCTTATGTTTGATGTTTTTGTTTATTTTCGAATTGTTATTTGCTTTCAGCTGTTAGTTAGATTGTATTTAAGTTTTGTTTTCTGTTAACCCTTTTGCTCCACAACATCCTGTTCTGCCTTGCCAAGCCCAACAAGGCATGCCAGCGTTCCTATTTTTGCTCACCCGGTGACGATTCGAACGAGAACACACACATTTTCACAACGCCCTCCACATTTCATGGAGCCGCCATTGGCAATCATGATTTGAAAATTATTAACTGCATGGATATAGCAATGGGTTTCTTAGGTAATGCAGCGATGAATAAAATTATGGGTGCTTTCACTATCAACAAGAATGATGACCTTCCTATGCTTGATGTAACCAATTAGCTTGAGGGTTTGGGGGGCAGAGAATCTAGTGAGAGCATTTGGGGAAATGACCGGTTCTACTTCGGGAGGGTCTGAGGGAGGGGTTATGTCAGTGGGTTCAGGTGACTCAGACACAAGGGGAGTTTCAACATCCTCTTCCGAAATATCCTCCAAGATGGCCATAAAAATATTTTGTTCCTTACACTTGTGGCCTGGAAAATATTTGTCATCTCAATTATAACAAATGCCTTTGAGTTGGCGTTCAACCATTTCAGCCCTGGTCAATTTTTGGATCTTTAATAGAGCAGAAGGAGTAGTGGGATTTACTGGTTTAGTGAGAGGAATAAAGGAGGGTTTCTGGTTTTGAGAAGAGACAACCTGTTGTGCTTCCTTATCTCTTTTAGTAGCCTCCACCCAACTCCAAGGTCGAGCCATGAGGACATGGGCACGAATCTCATCCTTGAGGCCACTGATAAAACATTCTCGAAAAAAAACATCAGACATGCCCTCTGTACGAAAAGCCAGTCGCTCAAAAGCAGCTATAAAGTCTTCCACTGTTCCAGATTGTTTCAACTTTGTCAAACGGCCTAAATGGTTGGTGTCAGTGTCAGAGCATTCATAAAGCTCTGCCACAAAGTGTGTCCAAGCAATATACCCTTGACGGACAGTTTTTCTCCATTGCCACCATTGCCAACGTTCTTGATCTAGATGGAGAACACCATATCGGAGTTTGTCCAAATCATCTGTAATGTCATACAAAGAGAAATAATGTTCCATTTGGGTTACCCAACCAATGGGATCTGAGCCATCAAATTTCGTCACATCCACCCGCAGAAGGCGTAGGTCACACTGAAAGTGACGGGGCTGAAAATTATGGGAATAAGAGGAAGTTTTATCTTTGGTATGCAAAGGTGGGTCAGATAAAGGGGGATCTGCAGGGATATGCAGCTTGGTGCAGATCATCAAAACGACAGATTCAAGCTGGGTAGTCATGTCTTCTTTGAGGTCTTCTTTGAGTTCGGTGATTGATGCGGCGATGGAGGAGTGCATGTTTTGATTGATGGTGGCAATATTGGCACTGAGTTGTCTCGCTTCTTGTTGGGTCTCTGTGAAATTAGATTGCAAGGTATTGAAGCGAGCTTCCAAGTCTTGGCTACGGGTATGTGCCATGATGACGAGGGAACCGAAAAGGGGCGGGTGGGGTCAAAAAATCTTCTGAAAAATAATAGGTATGAATGCGATAAGGGTGAAGAGATAAATCCAATGGAATAGGTCTCAAATAATGGTGCAAAAATTTCCAGACTTTTTTTTTTTTTTCACCTGTGGAGTTATACTTTTGTCTGAAGAATACTATAGTGATGAAATTCCCAAATGCTTAACCAGGAAGAAATGTGTAGTGATTTGGCAACTCGAACACAATTGCACGACAATAGATCTTGTATGTTTTATGTTTTGTTTCTGTCCCCAAGGGTTAGGTATTCAAGGGTTCTACAGACAAGGGTTTGCCCTGTGCTATAACTCTCTGATATATGTGCGGGGTCCAACAATAGTACTCGGCCCAATATCTCAGGGCACCAACTAAGTAGACTATACCATGCCCTTAGCCGTACTACCCGACTACCCAGGTACTAGAGAGTATCTTACCGAGTGTTGTTCTCGGTGACACTATAGCAGTCAGGCGGCCGATCAGTTTATCTAAAGAGGGCTTCAGGAAATCTATGTCGATCTGTATACAAGTGTTGTCTGATGCGCTACCACTCGAAGGGGTACCAACAGGGGTTACAAGGGTGGCCAAAAAATGTGCGCTTAAGAACCACTTGTATTTTTCTGCATGTATGAATCCCTCAACCACATGTTTATGTGCGTAACGACAGATCTCTGTAGCTTAAAGACGTCGGAATACGTCTCTACCATGAAAAAAAATTAACCCACAATTTCCTGCCAAGGAAAGTGCTTTGATACCACTTGTAATATTCCAGATATAAAAAGTATGCAGAACATAAATAAAATGCTAAAAATGGCAGATAAACAACAATATAACCAGAACAACACCACAATAACACTGAAATTATCTCAGAATAACACCAGAAAGAGCACTTTGATTCTGAGAGCAATGTTCACTTGCCTCTTCGAGGGGGCAACCTCCAGTCGAGCATAGCTCTATTACAATAACATCCAAGCTACGGTTCTCATACCCTCAACTCATATTTATACTAAATATGTCTATCAAAAGAACCATCTAGAGGAAGATCCTTTTAGAAGTGGAAGCTTCTATTAGGTCTTCTTACATTCAACTTATTCTACCTTATTGCAAGGCCTTATTAATATTGACCTTTATTACATTTGAATATATTGTTCTGCCTACGTGAGGGGTTAGGTCCCTAACATTCATCAAGTAATATATTTCATGTTTTGTTGCCATTCTATTAGATAAGAAATTGAGTATTCTTCTCAAAAAATTTACAATTTGAATCACGTTTTGTTGTTAAATTCATGATTTAATGCTTCTAGTGCTTTCATGATGCTTATAGGTTTATGTTTTTACTCACATGCTTGTCCCACATCCTTCCACTTGTCTATCGTTAGTTTAAAAACCTTCTAATAGAGGGATTTTGCTCACCATTGCACCAAAAACCCCAATACAACAAGGTTGAATATTGCACAAAAAAGTTTTTGATTTCAATGAAGTGCCTTTTTGTACCCAAATCGAACTTTAGCCTCCAAGGGCCTTTTGCACATATTTTAGGTTTGTGGTCAAAATGATCTTTTGAATTTTGGAAGGGATTATCTGGATGCTTTGGGGGGCTAGGAACTCAATGCAACTGATGGAATTGGAATCTACACGTGCATTAAAAAGTTTCCCATTGACTAGGAAATTTGGGCTTCATGAATTATGAAAGCCATCAATCCGAAGGTGGGATGGCACTTCTAACAACTCATTGGAAATCTTGTCATGTCTTCTACACTCTATAATAGATGGTTTGATTATTTGAGGTCATATGAGCAAGTTATGGTTTTAATAAGCCCAAAAGTTAAGGAGTTCCATTGGTGCATGTCTTAATTCATTCTTTTTCATCCATTGGGAATTTTCTAAGTTCATTTTTTAACTTGAGTTAGCATGATAGGTGTTATGATAGATGTAAACCTTCAACAACCAAGTTTCAAGAACCAATTTGGTGCATGGAAAGCATGAGGTTGTCGAACCTCCAATGACTTTCCTTGATCAATGAAGACCCCAAGAAGCTTTGAAATGACCAAGTAGCCACTAGAATTCAATGTTTCAATTGTTCAGAGGTATAATATGCTGAGGGGAAATTGAAAAATCAAGTTGTTGACTAGCAGGGAGGTTTTAATTTTCTCTAGACAATGTTTTGCAATGAAAGGAAAAATAGCTAAGTTGGGGAGCTTGATGGCTATACAACCTAGAGATTTGCCTCATGAAGGCTAAATCATTGAGTTGGAAGGTTAGCAAGCCTTCAAATTCAACAATTGAGCCTTGATATCTAAGGTGGGTGAAATTGATTATTTTAAGCCATAAAAAAGAATCTTGCACTTGTTATTTTGGGATGGATGACTCATGAAAGACCTCTAAAGCCTCAATTGTTGGGTTGAGAGGCCTGTAAGCTTATAAACCAACTGATTGGGTCTTCTTACACTTTAAACTCATTGATCTACCTTCAAGAGTCAAATCGCCCACGTCAACATGCAGTCTCCCCAACAAATTGAGTGGTTAGCTTTCCTTGCACCCATAACTTGGTGATTTACCTCCAAGAAGCAAATCATTCACCTTAATGTGCAGGCAACCTCTGAACCAAGCTACTGGCCTCTTAGCTCCTCAACTTAATGATTCATCCTTTTCATCAACATAGACAAGATTTTCTTGGACATAATTCCTAGTGAAGCTTGTCACGTAAAGCATTTCATATCTTTAAGGTTGTATGCTATCCATTTCTTCTTTATTCCTCCTTACATTCATTCAAGGATTCTCTTCTTTACTTTGTTGTTTTTCCTCTCTCTTTCTCCACTAGTTTTGTAGGTTTGGAGATGTTCAAAGCTATCTTAGCTATCATGCGAGTGTTTTCTTAAGTCGAGGAGCGATATGCAATGCCTCGTAGGCCATTGAATTTCTACCATTGAAAAAATGATTTGCAACCCTATGTGTTATATTTTTGTCCCTAGCATTGTGTTCTTATTTTTTCATGGTTGTCTATTGATTTGCAACTTCATATGGGCTTGTTTCACCTTCTAGTGGAGCATTCCCATCCTCGAAGTGAGGGTGTTGATCCCCTAGCTATTAAGAGTATCCCCGTCAATAGAGAAATTGAATCTACATTGACGTGATCACAAGAAGAGTGCCAAATAGGAGTAAGATTATTGGGAAGATATATTTTATGCAATTAATATAGTCTTGAGCATTATCAAGGAGAAGTAAGAACAATATATCTATTATTGGCTAGTATCTCTTGGTTTCCATTCATTTTTTTTGGCATGAGGCTTTCTTTCCATCTATAGTGCTTTACCTTGCTTGACAAATTTAGAGAAATGTCATTATGATCTTATGCTCTATTGCTTGGTCATTGAGTTTTTGTGCTTACTATAAATGACAAGAATTGGTGAAAGAGATAGCTTTGCTTTAATCTTTGTGTTGATAGGGTTTTGTGGAAATAATAGAGTTAAATAAACTAGTGTGTTTTTGTGTTTATCTTACTCACAAGATTTGAATTTACCATCCTCTTGATTATATTGAAGAAGTGATTGTGTGAGCTTGCTTGAATAGTTTGGTTGCCAGAGCAATATTACTTCATTGTGTTCATAACAAACTTGTCTAAAGGAATACTCTGGTCGGAAGCCTTGATTTAGTAAAACACTTAAGTTTTTTTTCCTCTTGATACTTGGTTTAAGCATGGAATGTCATAATCCAGATTTTTATGCTAGCCTAGGAGTAAGGATGGAATAGGCTTGCTTTCAGTGAGGACCGTAACTCTAATGCACCAAGGATCATCACCTTAATACCCCAAACACTTAGTGATTGGATTTCTCATTAACAAGAGTTCATGAGAATGAATGGATTGCATTAATAAATCATGCATCTTTGTGGAATTTCATCCCTTTTCTATGAGAACAATTGCTCTCAATCTTGCATACAATGAGTACTTTTTCAAGAGGATTGCTTTTCAAAAATGTTGATTGATTGAACAAGTATGAAAGATTGAAGAAGGTAGCTTGTGCTTATATGATACCACCTAACTCTCGGTGTTTGTGACTGATTTGTTTCTCATGCATGGTGAGGGTTAGAAGACAAGGAAAGAGCCAATGATGAAGAGAGATTGTGATTGCCAACGAGTACGTTTTCAATAGGATTGCTTTTCAAAAATGTTGATTGATTGAACAAATATGAAAGATTGAAGAAGGTAGCTCGTGCTTATATGATACCATCTAACTCTCGGTGTTTGTGGCTGATTTGTTTCTCATGCATGGTGAGGGTTAGAAGACAAGGAAAGAGCCAATGATGAAGAGAGATTGTGATTGCCCTCAATCTTGCATACAATGAGTACATTTTCAAGAGGACTGCTTTTCAAAAATGTTGATTGATTGAACAAGTATGAAAGATTGAAGAAGGCAACTTGTTCTTATATGATACCATCTAACTCTCAGTGTTTGTGGTTGATTTGTTTCTCATGCATGGTGAGGGTTTGAAGACAAGGAAAGAGCCAAGGATGAAGAGAGATTGTGATTTAAGAATGAAGTGTTATTGTTCTTGATTAAACTTTGCTTTTTTCATGTTCCATTGAATAACTTTTACCAAGGAGGATGCATAGATTAAAGAGGATTTTTTATGCCTATTCTAACATGCCAATTACATAAGCTCTTATGTTAAAGTTTGTGCATCTGTTAAAAGGTCTCAGCTCGGTAATAACCCAATAGACATAACCCCTACATGAATGCTAAGTTGTGATTTTAACATAGCCATTAGAGATTATATTGCAAGGGGTGTAAAGTGATAAAGCTGTTTGATTTTAAATTTACATAATTAATTTATCATTATTAAATTTGCATGTTTTTAAGCATTAAACAAAAAACTTGTTCATCGATGTGTCTCTTGTTCTTTTAGAATTACGGTGAGAGGGAAGAAAGAAACACCTCCAGACCCAAGTAGCTTATTCGTGGATATGGTCTTGTTCCACAACACCGCCTCTAAACCCACATATTCCTCCCTATATCAAATGTACAATTGTATCGAGCCTCTAAAAATCATCAACAATGGACATAATGACCAAGGAGAAGGACACAAAGATTTTGATGTTAAAACATCATGTCTCCATAAGGTGTCCGCGAGAGAAGAATTGTTTCCATGTGAAGACATGTTGCAGAGCCTAATCAAGAATGTAGATGCTATTAGTTATACATTGAAATCGTGGATTTTTTTATGTGATTATGTAGTTCAACGCCACTATTATTAAAGAATGTACAAGTTCCCATATTCCACATTGTATATGAGCAAAGGGTGGTTGTAAGAGTTTGAAAAAGTGCATGATGTCCATAACATTGTAAAAAATTTGTGGCTCCCAGCTAAATCCTTCAAAAGGACCACAATAAAAGTGTACTTGGTCAAGAAACTATGAGGGGTCTTTGCTTTGGTATTGTAAGCTTTCTTCACATGTTAATAAAGAGACCATTTTTAGCTAGCTTTCATAGTCTTGTAGATACGAGCTTGGTTGTGGATTGTTCCCTCCTCTCCTAGCTCTCTTGGTGATTGTGGGTTGTTGCATGCTAACATCTAATTTGGAATAGGGATTCTCTTATTATTTCGCAGTTTGTTCTCAAATGCTTAATGTTTCTGGTAATTCACTTGCATCGTTATTAAACTATTCTTGTTTGTATTATGTGACTACTTGTTCCATTTTAGGTTGTTGGTTTTATGACAAAGGAGTGCTCCCAAAAATCAAGTCCTTTTGGATTCATGAGGAAGATGAGTGGGTCTGGAATAGGTTCATTTTTTGTGGCAATGGTGGAATTCCCCCTTGTTACCCATTGCATTATCGACCCTAGTTTATGCTATTGGATAGGATTGGTTATAGATGCATTTCATATTTTACTTTGCATTGCATGCTAGTTGCATTTCATTTTCATACCCAAGATAAGGAAACCACACCATAACTAGAGGGTCCACCATTTCAAGAAATGAAAGTCTAATTGGGCCCTTTCCTTGGGTGAACTTGGGAAGTTGACAAAGGACATTTTGTCGCATCAATATTTTGGTGCTAGAAGGAGGGGGGTGGTAAGCCACCCTATGTAGAGATGCATTTTGTTTTTTTATTTTATTGCACATAGCTCTACCTTAAATCCTTGATTAGGAGGCTAACACTACATTGGGCCTGCAGGTTCCATTACACAACCTTCCAAGAAAGGCAATAGACTTCTTACCAGAGGTTAATGGTGAAAGAAACACATTTGCTTTTGAGTATATCCAAAATTATGAATGTAAATTGCATTTACTTAATATTGTGCATGGAGATGTTACTTGTTGGTTGTTTCCATTCACCTTTGAAGGAAAAGCATGGGATTGGATCAATGTCCTATCTATTTTCATGATTTAGAACTAGACTCATTTCGAAAAAGTTTTTGAGGTTGCTTATGGTGAATCTTATCATGTGGTTGAAATGTTGTAGGAAATCTGTGAAATGTGTGTGGAAGGTGGAGAGTCCATTCAAGATTTCAATAGAAGGTTCCACAAAATTTATTATCACTTTCATGGCAAGCATAAGCCTCAACCTCAAATAGCTTGTGAGTTGTATGTGCATGCTCTTCTAAAAACTATTGCTATTTTTGTTTTATGTAAGGGAATTACTGACATGCATGGAAATTGTGAAGAAGTGCAAGTTCTTGAAAATGATTTAAGAAGTATCCTTTGGCTTTGTCCTCATTTCATGAATCCAATAACACTGCACATGATGAAAATAATTCATTGGAATCAAAGATACATGAAATTCATGAATCAAATAAGAACTGCACATGATGAAAACAATTCATTGGAATCAAAGATACATGAAATTGAAAATCAATGTAAGGACATTTGTGATAAGTATGTGCTCTTATAAGACAAGATTAATGGGAAAATGGATGCACATAAGCAAAAGTTGTAGTCTTGTAAACACAAATCACAAATTCATTTGAAGGCATAAAGAGAAACTATTGCAAATTTGATTAACGAACTTCATGATAAGACTTCTTTGACAAGCATGCCTATGTATGGTGAATGTCTTATGTCAAACACATACTATATGAGTTGTCATATGCAATTCAAGAAAGAGAAAGTAACGTGTGTTTCCATGATTTATTGAATGAAGAGGATGCATTGTTTGAGTTTACAAATTTGCCTTCTGTGGATTATGAATTGGATCTGAAGCCAAAACATTCAAGTGTTGGGTGATAATGAAGTTAAGACTATTATTTTGATGTCCCATGAAAATCTCTCAAATCGAGAAAAATCCCAAATGTATTTAGGAGTTGAGGATGATGACTCAAGATCAATTGAAATTGAAGTCAGTGATCTCACAAGAGGTAAAAATGACAAATTTGCAATGCAATACACAAAGGACTTCATCATTGCTGACAAGAATGAGCTTGGTCAAAAATGCAACACATGCATAAAATTTAAGATCAAAGACCAAGTAGTTGAGAAGGTTAAAGATGAAGTGTTTGATGTGGTTGCATCATGGATGTAATCATACTTCATCCAAGTTTCGAAACCTAATGACGAGTTGTCTGCATTCAAAGCTTCAACAAAGATGAACAATTTCTGAATTGTATCATTTTGTATTCCATCCTACATCAAGAGCATACGCCTGCACATCATGCAAAATACATTTATGATGTAGGCCATATACTTTGATGGTTACACTAGCATTATGATATCACATGAGAGGTGCTTATTGGTGGTTAGATTAGTACTTAAAATAGGTTTAGTTTTGTTCTTTGATTAGCTTGCTTTTGTTTGTCTTTTGCTTTTATGATTTCATAGGATAGGTAGTCTTAGATTAAAATTTTGTTTCTCATTTTGTAGGATAATTTTCCCTTTGGCTCATTTCATTTCTTGTTTTCATAGGATAAGTTTGCTTACTTTTCATTTCCATCTTACATTTTTTTCTTTGTCTTCGAATCTATTTTTTATGAAGATTATTTTGTACATTCAATAATGAGACCTTGATTTTCTTTAAATGCAATGTCTACTATATGAATTTTATCTTTGCAGCCTTGTGCACAGGGAACAAAAAAGGAGAACTTTGCACAAATTTTGCTCTGTTATGGGCTTGAAGGAGTATGAGTTCAATATAAATCATGGATGTTGTCAGAATGTTGTGATAGTGGTTGGATCAAGATCATTCCAAATGACTGAATCATTGAGTTTCCTTGCATTCTCATTTGCTTAGCAAGCTTGGTGTGTCGAATGAATCCATCCACACACTAAAGGAGTTAATCGCACGAAAAAAGTGAAAATTTGAAAGTCCGTGTGCTGAAAATCAAAAGGTGTTGCTTTAATAACTAAGCACACATTTTTATACAATCCCCATAGAAGGAAAACCAACCCCACTTACCCTTTAAAGCACT
>ML811351.1:115438-131257 GCA_009831015.1 Picea engelmannii | reverse complement strand
GAGAATCAACTTATGAAACTATCACAAAATACTCTGAATCATTGGCCAAGTGCACTTAAAAAAATTAAAACAAACTAGCTAAAGTGGTCCATCATGACTACTCTTAAGATGTTGAAGAACTAGTATGGTTGCAAAAAGATTGGATGGTCTTGACCGCCATTGTAGCTTTGATTAGCAAAGATCAATTTAATTATATCAAAAAATAGTTTCGCTAGTCTTGTATAAGGTTTAAACTAAACAAATAACAATGCACTAGCAGGGGCCAATAATAAGTATTTGATAAAAAAAAATCGCATTGATAAACAAGCAGGTTTCAAGAGAACACCAAAACTTCCCAAGCATGCACAAGTTAATGACCATCCCATCATCGTAAAAAGGTTGTTCAGTCACCCACCCTTTCTTTTCCCAGGGGTTCGACCAATCTCCCTCACTGTCAAGAGCGGACTATCCCATCATCATAGAACAATATCTTCCAACCATGTGGAAATTCATCGCAGGAAGGACAATCAACAATCAAACTACAAGTATATTCCAAATATCTAAAACTAACCTCTAGTTGGATATGGTTGCTAAATCTAAACTTTCCATCCAATTCATTAGGAACTGGCAGCTTTCATATCCATTCAGTTCAATGGCACATTTGAACTCAACAACAACTTATCGACAAACATATTATGCAACCACCTCTTATTCTTTGTTGTTTTTCATGGCAAACCTTGTCAGTTTGTTCATTATTTTTCTTTGTTTCTTTAGTTTTTTGTTGACTACCTTTATTGGAGTACCTGTCCACATCCAATGATTCAACCACTGTTGTCCCTCGACCAATCTTTGAGGAAACCTTGGTTAGGTTTAGACCACTCTTGGACTTCGACACATTGGTCGAGAAAGGAGCACCTAGGCGGAGCTGAGATCGCGGATCTCACTTGTTTTGCGGGCTATGTGAACCCAGTAAAGGGTTCTTTAGGGTTTTGTAATGGGTAATGGGATGTCAGCCCATGGGGTTTACCTATGATTAGGCCTTATTATAAGGGATTGTAAAAGTATAAATAAGTAAGAATGTAATGTAAAAGAGTAGTGTGTGGTGGAAAGTGGCTAAGTGCAAGCAGTTCGTTTGGCTTTGTGCAAGGGAGTGTCTATGTGTAAGGCTTTGTGCTTGATAGAGAGTTGGCTCTGTGCCTTGACCTAGTTTGGAAGGAGGATCTGGTGCTCAGTGCGCAAATCTCCTGTCCTATGTGAAGCTCGACTCTGTGGCTTAGTGCAGAGGAGTCACTGAATGTAAGAGATTGAGGAATAATAAAGAAGACAAAGCAGTTGATGGACGTAGCCCCACACTGGGGTGGACCACGTATATCTTGTGTCTTTGGTTTTCTTTGTGTTGTGTTGGTTATGTTATGAATCTACTCGGTGCTTTGATTATTATGTATAATAGATAGATCTGTTGATGCTTAGTGCTTTACTTGTGTTAAAGATAAATGAATTTTAGATCTAAATCAGTGCTATGTGCTAAGTGGTTGAAGTGGTTAATATTTATTGTTACTGTGTCGATCTATCTTTAGGTATGTTCTGTGATGTTACTAAGGTTAGGAAACTAATGCATATCACATTTTAAGTGTGACTAGAATACCCTGTGAAGTGTTATTATCACAAATTTGTATCACAGCTTGGTTACAGACACCTGCGTCCTATAACCCCCCCTACTTCTACCCTGTATGAAACCTCACCTGCTTCGCAGGTGTTGCCGAAAGGGCCGATAGTCAGGGTTTTGTTGGTGCGTTGTCAAGCATTGAACCCTGGGTCTTCCCCTGTGCCAACAAATGGTCTTACAGTGAAGTCAAAAAAGGAAAGTGAGGTTACAAGGTAGCCTCTATACAAGATGGCACTAAATCAAGACATAAGAGATAAACCAAGAGCTAAACTAGGAGATAAACTAGGCACTAAATTAGGACATAAACCAAGAGCTAAGGTGGGTAGAGGCTAAACTAGGTAGCCTCTATACAGGATGGCACTAAATCAAGACATAAGACCTAAACCAAGAGCTAAACCAGGAGCTAAACTAGGTGCTAAACCAGGAGCTAAACCAGGAGCTAAATTAGGCACCACACGTGGAGATAAACTAGGTGCTAAACTAGGAGCTAAACCAAGAGCTAAACTATGTGCTAAACCAGGAGCTAAACTAGGAGCTACACCTAGAGCTAAACTAGGTGCTAAACTAAGAACTAAACTAGGAGCTAAATTAGGTGCCACACTTGGAGCTAAAATAAGAGCTACACCAGGAGCTAAGCCAAGCACTATTTTGGGCATTATTTAGGGAGTTATATCACATTTTAGGTGCTAAACTAGGTGCAAAATATGGAACAAAACTAGGAGCTAAATAAGAAGCAAAACTGGGTGCTAAAAGGGACAAAAACTAGGCGCTAAAAAGGGAGAAAAACCTGGTGCTAAAGAGGGAGCTAAATTGGGCACTAAACTAGGTGTTAAATCTGGCACCCAAGTGAACATGTCGTTTAGCGCCGGGTTTTGTGCCCTCTCATCAACCCAATTCATGCCCTCAAATGCACTAAAAGCCAACGCTAAACTAGGCACTAATGACCTATTTTGTTGTAGTGTTACTAGCCTTTGTAGCAGCAACATACTCTCCCTCTGTTGTTTAAAGTGCAACAACCTTTTGCAGTTTCAAAATCCAACTTATTGTTGTTCCACCTATAGTAAAAACATACCCTGTGGTGCTCCTCCTACTATCTTTATCACCTGCCATATATGAATCAACATATCCCTGTAGAATAGTGTCTGAACCTCCAAAACATAATGCATGAGTAATAGTACCTCTCAAATACATGATAATCCACTTTACTGCCTCTGAATGCTCTTTACCTAGATTGTTCATATACTTGCTCACAACTCCCACTGCATGTGCAATATTTGGTCTTGTACAAACCATCGCATGCATCAAGTTGCCAATTGCTAATGAATAAGGGACCCTGAACATGTATTCTATATCCTCCTATGTCTTGGGACACATTTCCTTAGTTAACTTGAAATGGATGTTGAAAGGTGTACTAACTGGTTTTACATTCTACATTTTAAACCTCTCCAACACCTTCTCCATGTACTCACCCTGAGACAATGTCAATTTGCGATTTTTCCTGTCTCTTGTTCTTCTCATACCAAGGATTTTCTTTGCTACACCCAAATCCTTCATTGAAAATGAATTTGATAATTTATTCTTGAGCACAGTTATATCCTACATATTAGACCCTGCAACAAGCATGTCATCTACATACAATAGTAAGATAATATAACTTCCATTTTCTATCCTTTTAAAATAAACAAAGTGATCAGAATGACATCTACTATAACCTTGTTCTGTCATAAACCTGTCAAACTTCAAATACCACTTCCTTGGAGCTTGATTTAGGCCATACAAGCTCTTATTCAACCTACATACCAAATTTTCCTTCCCTTTGACCTCATACCCTTGTGGTTGTTGCATATAAATCTCTTCCTCCAAATCCCCATGGAGAAAAGTTGTTTTTACATCTAACTATTCAAGATGCAAATATTCTATTGCCACAAGACTTAAAATAGTCCTAATTGAAGTCATTTTAACAACAAGAGCAAATATTTCATCAATATCTATACCTTTCTTTTGTGCAAACCCCTTTACAACAAGTCTAGTCTTGTACCGTATTTTTCCTCCATCTTCTTCCTTCAACTTGTAAACCCATTTATTCTTCAATGCTCTTTTTCCTGCAGACAACTGAACCAACTCCCAAGTTTGGTTATTTACCAAGGAATCCATTTCCTCTTTTGATGCAGGAGCATCACTCTACCTCAGCACGTGCCAGGTGATTAGCACGAGTGGTGCACATTCAAGGAAGGGAGAGGCGTCACCCTCTCATTTTTCCTTCGAGAATCTAAAGCATGATCAATAAAATTAATGCTAACAGGTTGGAAGATTCAATTTGTGCCTCGCACAAGCTGGAGATGAGGTTTCCATTAAGAGCTTGACAGTAGGAGGGATTGGCATCCGATTCGGATTAGAAATCCATCATTGTAATCTTCCTAGTAGACATGCATTTTGAACAGTGATTAGACACCACTAGCTTAGCTTGGAGGGAATCTCGTCGATCCCCTCTTGTATAAACTCTTGTATTGTTGCCAGTAGAGCATGCATAGGAGATAGGAGGTATTCATAGGAGAGTGGAGAGCCGAGACTTAGTTGTAGTCCAGACTCACATATTGTAATGGACATTCCACCATTAATAGAAAGTAAAAGTTTTTCCTGTTTATCAATTTATGTGTAATGGATGTTTTGTTGTGAATGTCATTCGTATGCATTTGAGTTGTAGATGTATGTTACAAATCGTCTGTAGGGATAGATATATAATCTTCTATCTATGATTGTGTTGGATTAAGTTTGGTTCTCAAGGATAAGTGCAAGGAGTGCACGACAAAGAGTTGAGACTCTGTGAGTCGACGCAAGGAGTGCGTATCTGAACTCGATCGAGTTAGAAGAGAAGCTTCCAGGAGGACACACTGGGATAATTCACAAACTCGGAGGGAAATTTCAAGGTGGTTGGGAACCTTCGAAAGAAATACTGTGTGGGAGGAAGCACAATGCAGAGTTACTGAATACTCTGTAATACTCTACCATGAGGGAATAGAGAAAGTATGAGAGCGTACAAGAGCAACACATTCTGAAGTGTTGGAAGCGTTGAGAGAACCCCAAGGTTTTTGAACACTCTAAAGAAGGAAGGATTTGCAAGAGTGCATCGACAAAGGAAAAGAGATGCCTTAAGACTTCTGGAAGGGCTAAATGAGAGACCGTCAAAAATCTTAGCCGAGCGCAAGGAGTGTGCCAAGGATACTGTAAGTTCATCTTACAAGCTCAGGAGGAAGGGCATTAAGTGGCCAGGAGGGCACAAGAAATTCCATTGAAGGACACAAAGGAACTGAGAACCTCGAAGGTTTCAATCCGAGCAAATTCGTAGAAGAATTTGCGCAGAACTTTGCAAGGAGTGTAAAAGAAAGTCGAGAACAGTCTAAATCTTTAGAAGAAACTGTGCTAAGTGTGAAAGAAGGTTGAGGACTTACCAAAGTCCCAAAGACCGTGAAATTGTCCATCATCAGGAGGAGACAAGTGGCAGAAGATCGAGAGATCCAGGATTTGGAACTCTGGGAGGTTTTCCAAGATAAAACAAAGGTATTCGCGAAGTCACGAAGAGTGGTTTGAATCCAAACCGTTGGTTCTGGAAGGGATGCGTGGAAGCAATCCGCACAATTCGGAGGAGTAGTAGTCTGGGAGATATTAGAGGAGAACATCAAGAGACTCACAAAGCCCATAGTTTGAAGAGATCATAGTCTTCGATTGGAAGGAGGGACGGGGACAGTTGATCCTCACACCATTTGAGTTTGCTGATTCAGAGTTCAGGAACGTAAGATTTGGCCATTGTGGAAAGAGTCGAAGACCGAAGCCCGAAGCGCTTTGTGTGATTGAGCCCCGGGACACAACCCAAGGTCACGTGATAGAAAGGGCCTGGAACAGAGAGTCAAGCACCACCACCAAATTTATTCAAAGGGAAAAGAAGAGAGTCACGGGGTTGAGAGGACCCACACTTTGAGGAAAGAAGGACCTATGGTAGAGTTTGTCGGGTTCCAGTAGGGAGACGAAGAGTCAATTTGACTCAGGTGTTGAGAATGATCTTAGACTGGGAGGTCATGCAACCTCGAAGGAGAGGAGGTAGGGGTCTGCACCATGAGTGGTATAAGATCCAAACACATAATTGAGGAGATATTCTAGCTACATCAAGTAGAGTCAGAGCACGCAATTGATTTCTGTAGGCAAAGGAGACAGAGTGCGATACTCTGTATAACTATTGCAAGGTGTGCAACAGAGGGTAAACAACCAGGTGGGTTGAAGGTGAAACAAGATGGACATTAGTGGTCATGAGTGTGGTCGAGGAGAAGTCTTCCCACAGAAACGCAGAGCGGAGATGGACAAGGAGCTCAGTGAAATCCGAGCAGAGATGGAGATGCTAGCATTCAAGATGCAGTGGGAAGAAAAGGTACACTGGAGATACAAGTGGCCTTTGAAAAGGACAGCTAAGTAGCATGTTCGAAATTTGTTGGCCCAAAGGCAATAACAGGTATTGAATAGGCGGTTGATATATGTCTAAAACCTTAATGGTGAGGGAAAGAGATCTAGGAGAGGTCTCATAGGTTTCCAGGTGGGAAATGTGAAGGGGTTAGTTGATCTCGTAAACTTCAAGGAGGGCAGAGGAGACATCCCGAATTTCCAAGTGGGCAAGGGAGAAGAGATGAGATCAATTGAGAGTTCATGTCAGCAGGGGGTGTTAATAGATGGAGAGGAGGAGGAAGAAAGGCCTCATCCATATGAAGATTCATGCGGAACTGCAAGCCGCGTGAATGAAGATGATGACAAGTTGGAAACTTTCATCATAGAGGAGAAGGATTAGAGGTGCATTCTGGTCATTGGAGGAGTCAAGATTTTCCTACCAAGTAGTCAAGGAGAGGATAGCACAGATGTTGTAGATGCAATAGAAGGACAACAAGATGAGACTGTCATGGAGGAGAAGGAGAAGATACTGAAGTCTATCCCAACAGAAGAGGAGCACTCAGTTGAGTTACTCACTTAGTGGGAGATGGAGTTAAAGGCACTAGAGGATTGGTTGGACAGTCCGGAACCAGAAGGTGGTTGCCACGAGATATCCATGCTAGACAATACTTACCAGGACGAGTTGTAGTTGGAGAAAGCTGGAATGGAACCAGCCGAAGAACTGACAGGAGTTAGTCTGTCAGAGGAGGTATCTGAACAACAATTTAGTGGTGAGATTGTGGAATTGGATACTGCAACAGAGTGGCCAGTCGGCGTCACAGGGGATGAAAACAACATGGGAGATCAGGGCGACCTACCCATGGAGCAGCTTGAAGAGTTTTAGTCAATGGAGCAAAACCAACCGATGATGCAGCTGCAAGAATCCATAGAGGAGATAAGGAGGTTGATGTTGAGGTCAGTAGAAGAAGCGGCCAACAAGGAGAAGTTGGACAGAAAGGAACTTGCATGAGCATTAGGGAAGATGAAGATGCAGCAGCAGCAGAAGCAAAGAAGAGGAGCAAAAGGATAGCTCCAGGAGAAAATTTGGGATCCAGGAGGATTTCAATAGAGCCGGGAAGCTCATGTGCAGGAGCTCATGAATTTTCGTAGCCGTGGAGTATGATGCAGGAGCACCACTCTACCTCAACATGTGCCAGCTGATTAGCATGAGTGGTGCACATTCAAGGAAGGGAGAGGAACCACCCTCTCATTTCTCCTTTGAGAATCTAAAGTGTGATCAAGGAAATTAATGCTGACAAGTTGGAAGAGTCAATTTGTGCCTCACACAAGATGGAGATGAGTTCTCCATTAAGTGGTTGATGATAGGAGGGATCTACATCCGATTCATATCATATTTCCATCATTGTAATTTTCCCAGTAGACAAGCATTTTGAACGGTGATTAGACACCACTAGCTTAGCTTGGAGGGAATCTTATCGAGCCCCTCTTGTATAAAAGCTTGTATTGTTTCCAGTAGAGCATGCATAGGAGATAGGAGGTAGTCATAGGAGAGTGGAGAGATGAGACCCAGTTATAGTCTGGACTCACATATTGTAATGGACATTCCACCATTAATAGAAGGTAACAGTTTTTCCTGTTTACCAATTTCTATGTAATGGAAGTTTTGTTGTGAATGTCATTCATATCCATTTGAGTTGTAGCTGTATGTTATAAATCATCTGCAAGGATAAATATATACTCTTCTATCTGTGAGTGTGTTGGACTAAGTCTAGTTCTCAAGGCTAATTGCAAGGAGTGCACGACAGAGAGTTGAGACTCTGTGATCTGACGTAAGGAGTGTGTATCTGAACTCAGTTGATTAAGAAGAGAAGCTGCGAGGAGGGCACACCAGGATAATTCACAGACTTGGAGAGAAATTTCAATGTGGTTGGGTACCTTGGAAAGAAAGACTGTGTGGGAGGAAGCATAGTGCAGAGTTACTAAATACTCTGTAATACTCTTCTAGGAGGGCATAGAGCAAGTACGAGAGTGTACAAGAGAAACACATTTTGATTTTTGAAGCGTTAGAAGCATTGAGAGAACTCCAGGGTTGTTGAACACTCTGAGGAAGGAAGGATTTGCAAGAGTGCATCGACAAAGGAAAGGAGTGTTGTAGGAAAATCTCCCTGCAGACAAGTAGATTGCCTCTAAGAGCTTGACCCTAACTCTAGACAGAAAATGCTTAACATGGACACTGACTTCCTTTCAAATCCATCTAAACTAACACATGAGAAGGAAGGATGGCAGAAGTACCTTTTATCGACGTTTGTCCCTGCACGCTCCGAGTCGCGCTCCAATCCTTTGCTCCTCGTTGAGTTCTGTGGACAAAACAAGATACAACCACTTCCTACTCTATTGATATTAGCTTAAAAACAGATCTATCAATTAATGATAAGTTCATGTGACATTAGACACAAATTAGAAAGAAACAGGCCAAGCGTGTCATATTGATGAGAATAACGACAACAGTACTTACAATCGTACATGCGAATGCGACAGCTTTATCAAGTCCCCTTTGTCTAACCCTTGCCTGAAAGTTCCACGACCTAAATAACAACAACTTCACTGATCACTCTCCTTTGGATGACTGTGAGTTTCCTCCAAGATCATAAGTTTCATATCTTCAGTTCTTCCCCCCTTTCCACCATCATAGAGCCTGTTTATATAGGTTAAGAGGAGCTTAACCTCTTGAGTTATCTTTAGAACAAGTTGGGAACCTTCTCCTTAGATCAGGGATCTCTTGATGAAACCAAGAATTCGAGCACAACTTCCTCCTAATCTCAAAATATCCTCCCCTTATTCTCCTCAACGGGCCAACTACTGCCTCAGATTAGGCAGCGCTCCCTTAGAAGGGGCATCAGAGCACTGTAGCGCTCCATTGTAAGATTTAGGGGAGCGCCAACGCCTTCAAGATGAGCAGCGCTCCTTCAGAGGGGGCTGGGGAGCGTTATAATGCTCCCTGAAGCCTTGTAGGGGAGCACCAATGCTTCTAGGGCTGAAGTAGGGGAGCGCTCTCCCTCAAAACCTTTGTTTCAGGGCTCCTTTCAGGTGTCAAGAGTTATTTGACTTCAGTAAACCAGTTCTTCTCCTTCAAATCAGTCATATGAGATATTATAAGTGTCTCCTTAGTGTCGTCAACATGGTAGTATGTCTGAACATCATTTGCGACACTTGTGACCAACTTGCGACACTTGCGAAAGTTGTAAGGAAGGTGTGACACTTGCGACAATTGAGAGGGACATGCGACACTTATCCAACTGAGTAATTTTGACGTGTAACAGAATGCCCCCCAAAGTATGAAGTTAGAAGATGCCAAATGATAACTGAAATACTTTGTAGATGTGCAAGCAAGGGTATAGACTCGGAGAACCTGACAGAAGCTACACACAAACATCTAACAAGTATCATGACATATTTCAAAACCCAAGGCAGGCATTCCTATGCTTGGGTGATCAAGACTTAGCAGGATATGGCCGCCATAAAATACACTGCGGATCCATAATTGTATTGATAAAAAAGGTATAGCCACCAAAGATACAATGTGGATCTATACTCTAATGACTCAGACTGATCGTAGCCACAGAGAATACACAGTGGATCTACGAGATGACAAGACATAGCCACGACCAATACAAAGTGGATCTATGTAACAGTGTATGTGTTCTTTGTCCAATGGAAATTCCTTCGCAGCCTGGGTGAAGCATATACCAAAGTGATCTCTCAACCCAGGGTCTTCTTACCAATCCCAATATGGTACAAATCTGACCATGTGAATAGATGCCCTGACGTCGAACATGGTAGAAACCACTTGATTACAGGTCAATGGTGTAAACCGTTAACAAGTGCGAGGGATATCATCATTAATGTCAATGATTCCCAAGGTACCCTAGTACATCCCGGTGAATGTGAATAGATGAGCTGAAGTCGAACATCTGTGGAATCATCCGATTAGAGGTCAATGATGTAAACCTACTGTCGGATGTGAGGAGGCCTGCCATTGAGGCATGCAGGTCCCAAAGTACTAACTGGTTTCTAAGTCTGATTCCCGGATAATGTGTTTGATTCGACAAGAACAGACTCGTCGAGGGAGAGCCTTGATGTATCCCCCATCAACAACACGAAACGAACATGGAGATGTGATTGGCAGATCAAATGGATATGGACTAAGACAGGTTTTGAGGCAAGATACTTGGGATGGCTGACTCTCGAGGCAGATACTTCCCTTGAACACTGGGGCACTACAACAAAACATGACATGGACCAAAACTATGCAATGGATACTATGACTTGCGTCGGGTGACCCAAAGGAGTGAAAGGAACTCGGAGGATTGGCTCAGTGCAGAGGTTCAGTGGATTATGATATATGCAAAGTGACAAAGTGCCGTGTTCAAGGGCGACTCTAAGAAGTGCTGGATGATTTTCTCAAGAGACTGCTTGGCTTGCTCCTTTCAATTTTTCCCTCATCCAGATAGATGAGTACCTCTTTTTGATTTAATGAGCTCGAGGAGGATAACACATGATCGATATAACTCACCTTCGGTAAGTTCCTCTTCCTTTGTTTAACTAACCAAAAGAAGTAAGGGTTCGTTCCCATATGGGTCTGTCGATGTGTGCTTTAACGAGTCCAAAGACAGAAAACTCGAAGGTTTTTCGGGATTATAGAGTTTGGAAAAACACTTAAAAGAGAACTCTCTCAGTTCCTTTTTCGTACAATAGTCCAACGAGACCGAAAAAGGGTTAAACTATCGCTCGGAAGATGCCCTTTCTGACCTTTTAACGAGTGTGAAAGGAAGCAAGATCACTCGACAATCTTTTCATATTTAGAGAGTCTGAAAAGGGTTTAAAGGAGACTCCAGGGGGGTTCCTTTTTCGTGTGTTCGTATCCGTACAGGTTTGAAAAAGAGATAAAAGTTTACCCGGTTACGTTCTCATATTGTTGAGCTCGAGAACGAACTAAGACTATGCTCATAAATGCGACAAGGTGAATAATTCATTAGAACTACCGGGAAACCTGCGATGCCAGAAACTACAAACCAGAGTTTAGTGAAGCCATCACATCATTAGAGAAACCCAAAAATGACCATACCTTATAAACAATGAAATTTTATAAATAACAATCGATTTGAAAATTCATTTACCATTTCATTTGCAAGGATTTTTGGAGTAGTGGAGAATCTCATTTTGAAGAAAATCTTGTTTTTCTCGCTGCCAGAGCTATGATTGATCATTTTGCTCACCGTTCGAACCAGGTAGGTGTCCATCCCTTGCTCTTTCAATTAAATGGTTTTAGATTCATTTTCATAGAATTATTTATTTTAAAACACAAATCCCTAAGTCGCCCCTCTTTGGACCAAATCGGCCTCTTTTTAAAAATTAATAAAATAGGGGGATTCTTTTACAAAAATGCATTAGAGAAGGGTTGTTAGGATGTCTACACCCTTGCAATCGATTAGACCTGTCATTTTTTGTAAAAGAAATCATACAAATCCTCCCCAAATGCCCACGCAGCCCCCCAAAGTCATTTTGTATTTTTAAAACGTTTTTATCATTATTTGACAAATGTTAAAGGGCGTGGTGGTTAAAAAGAGTGAGTGGTTTCTTTTAGATGACATGGGCATTTTGTTTCGTGTTTTAAAATGCTTTTAAAAATTTCCAAAATTACCAAAACGTGAGGAATAAGGAAATTTTTGATTTGTTTGTTTTGCAGGTATCTTCGGCAATCATGATTGAATGGAAAGAGAGGGAACATGAGATAGATGATTTAGCCGCTCTACGGAGTCCTCGTACGCGGGCCGCTTTGCGAGCTTGTGGCTTGCTAAAGTTCTTCAAATTGCAAAAAATGAAGAGAGAGATGTTATTACTTGAGCATATGATTGGCCTTTGGGATGTTGCGGAACAGGGATTCCGTATCGACACACAACTTCTAACCATTGAGTTGGAAGATGTGTACTTTTTGACCGGCCTCTCGAAAAGAGGGGTCCCCATATCTTTCACTGGGCAGAGGGCATTACCTGAGCAGGTGGACGTGTATCTAGCATGCCACTGCGTCCCGGGAGCAAGGTTGGTAGGGGGCAGAATCCCTATCAAGGATATTCGAGATCTGCCTCTCCGATCTATATTATTTGCTATTACGAGCGTGACAGGCAGCACTAGCGCTCATCTGGCATCGAGGTCGTAGGTGGCCTATGGTGTTCAGTGTTTGGAACCAACACTGTTCAACTGGAGTGCAGCGTTCCTTCGGAATGTGAAGGAACAGATCTCACGGTGCAGGAATGGTCATAAGCAGTTCGGCTATGGCTCGTTTTTGGTCTCATTTTTTCTAGAGCGCATCCCTCAGATGCAGCCTCAGATAGCACTGGCAATACGACCAGTGGATGAACCTCGGATGGAGAGGTGGACCAGTCTGTCTCCAAGGCTAGTTTCGGAGTCAGTGTTCCACTTTACTAGTGATTTCTTTGCCTGGCTGAGATGACAGTACCTCTGGATAGAGGACTTCCCTTATGTTGATGTAGACTTGTGTGGGAGTATGGACTTGATTTTTCCCACGGGGGAAGATTGGGACGAGTCAGGTAAGAGACTAAGCCATACCTTGTCTAGTTTCTTTGTTTTTTAAGTTTTTGATGTATATGTATTTTTTTTTGGGTATGTAAAAGAGTTTTAACAGATGTTTTGTTTCCAACATGCAGACAAGGGAGCAGTGCGCCCAGTTGATATACCAGTACCAGGGCGTCATGGAGGTGCCCCAGTCGCAGTAGACCCAGCAGTACCAGTGGTGGGTCTCCGGGAGGTTGAGAGGAAACTCCAAGGCCTTACGATGGGTATCCCTCCTCTACGGAGGGGGGATGTGCCTTTACATCTGCAGCGACACACTGTAGGAGTACCGGAGAATATCAATTCTCTGTTGAGGCACGTAGTGCATGCAGTAGTGTGTTACTCATAGCACAACACAATGCGGGGAGATTAGAGTCTCCCCGCGATCGTGTTTTTGTATGCCTTGTCAGGTGACGTTGTATGGGTGGACAGACCCAATATTTTGTTCTTCTACACACTTTTTGATGTAATACAAACATTTCAGTCACGCCATATATATATATATATATACAGTTTCGAGTTTTTATGATGCCAATGATTTGTACATGATGATGTCTGTGATGTGTTTTAATTTACATGTAATGTACAGTTTTGCTTTCCTTGAATCTTATATGTGAGCAAGATACCGATCCATGATATAATTAGCTAATGAATCTGAAACACTATTAATTTCTCTCGAAATGTGTCTATATTCGATGTAATCGAACATTCGTTCGAGACGACGAACTTGCAAGTGTAGGCGTAGAAGGATAGGACTACGGATAGCGTAGATGCGGTTGAGTTGAAAAACCACCAGTTGGGAGTCTAAGTAAATAATGATGTGAGAGATACTTAGAGAGGAAGCTTGGGTCAGCAGTCCAATGACAGCATGATATTCTGCCATATTGTTGGTTGTTGGTCCTAAACAAATGCCCCCTGAACTCACCACCTGGTCAAATTGGTAAATAACCCAAGCTGCTAAAGCAATGTTCTGGGTATGTCGGCTAGCGCCATCCGCGAACCCAAAAAAGATAGGAAAGGAAGACGTCATCTGCACATGAAAACACAGGCACAGTCATGAGTGGCAACGATAAAGACTCGAGCACGCGAAATAAATAGACACACCACAACTAAATACAATAATGTACAAAGTACAAATGCTAGGTGATCTACGCATAATACTTCTTAAGGTAAAGCCCGTTTCGGGGCTCTCCTAGGGAGATGCCATCATGATCAATTAATTCGTAGGCACCTTTGTGTAGGACATGCTTCACGATGTAGGGACCGTGCCACATGGGTTCTAACTTTCCTGTCCCCAATTTATCGTGAGCTTGGTCATAAACAAGGACTAAGTCTCCTTCCACGAAAGTCCGAGGGTGGACGGATTTGTCATATTGACTTTTAATTCGTTTTTGATGTGCCTCATTGGCGAGAGCAACATCGCGATGTGTTTCGTCCAGTTTGGATAGATACAAAAATCGTTCTTATTCAGTAGAAGTATGAGGCATGAGTTCTACTTTTAGTTTGAGTGATGGAATCTCACACTCGATCGGTAGGACGGCTTCAATGCCATAGACCAACTGGAAAGGAGTGAATCCAGTTGAAGTTTTCACAGAGGTGCGATAAGTCCAGAGAGTGAAGAACAGTTGTAGATGCCACGATGTTTTGTTTTCCCCTACCATGCGTTGGATCATGGTTTTTAGGACTTTGTTGATAGCCTCAACTTGTCTGTTTGCTTAGGGGTAGTAAGGGGATGAGTTTTTATGATGAAAACCCAATTTGGCATGTAACTCGCTCATCATCTGGTTTTTGAAGTGTGCACCATGATCAGTGACAATGGCATGTGGTACACCAAAATGATTTATGATGTGGTTGAAGAGGAATAGAGCTGTTGTACGGCCATAATTCAGGAAGGTAGGCATAGCCACAGCCCATTTGGTGAAGTAGCCAACGACGACGATGATGTAACCGTGCCCCCCGGCTGAGGTAGGCTTACACTGCATGAAATTGATGCCCCATTTGGCAAAGGGGCCGATGGCGATAATAGGGTGCAGCGCCATAGGGTGGGTGTGTGCCTTCTTATTAAATATTTGGCAGGGTGGGCATTTCTTGACAGCCTCGATACAATCTTTGAAAATCGAGGGCCAAAAGTAGCCGACACGTAGGATTTTTTCGGCTATGGCCATACCGGAAAGGTGACCGCCACAGGCGCTAAGGTGACAATCGTTTAAAACGTGTTCAGCCTCCTCATGAGTCAAACATCGCCGAAGGATGGTGTCGATACCACGACGATACAAAGTGTCGCCGAGGATGATATAACGGCGAGAGTGGTGACGAATGCGTCAACGCTCTTCGCCAGAGATGTTGGGCTGAAAACGTTGTGTTTGAAGGTAGAGGAGAATGTCTCCGTACCAAGGATCAGAGGTGCTGATGAGGAAGAGAGATTCATCGGGGAGAGAATCTCTAGGTTCGATGTTTTCATCGGCACGAGGGAGAGCATAGATGAGCTCGGTAAACACCAGGGATTTTTTGGCTTTAGCCTTTGTAAACTCAAGATTGAATTCTTGAAGAATAACGATCCATTTCGAATATTTTCCCCCAAGTACTTGACGTGTCAGGACATGGTACATGGGGTTGGAGTCTACGATTACCGTGGTGGTGCGTAATAAGATGTAGTGGCGGAACCTTTGGACAGCGATGATGGCTGCCAGAGCCAGTTTCTCAACATGTGAATATCTGAGTTCGGGTCCAGATAAACTCTTGCTCAGATAATAAATCACATGTTCTTCGTCGTTGGAGTCTTCTTGGACTAACACCATTGCGATGGTGGAAGTAGAAGCGGCCAAGTAAAGGATATAATCCTTTGTATATTTAGGGGGATGTAACAAAGGTGCATGGGTCAAAGCGTGCTTGAGAGCATCAAATGACCGTTGAGCTGCATCATCCCAGATGAAAGGGACATTTTTTTGCAGTAACCGCATAAATCCTTTGGTGATCTCGGCATAATTGCAGATGAAACGACGAAGAAAGTTTGCTTTGCCTTGCAAACTTTGGAGTTGGGTTAAATTGGTAGGTGGAGGTAAGGCTAAGATGGCCTTGATATTTAAGGGATCCACCCTGATCCCATCTTTGGA
>ML811351.1:37088-88330 GCA_009831015.1 Picea engelmannii | reverse complement strand
ATATTATACATGAAGACAAACATTGCATATTTGGTTGTCTAAGTAGGGTTGAATTAAATTTTGATGATGATGAGTATTTTGGACAATAGATTGAGTAAAATTTGAAGTAGTAAAAATTCTTTCATGTTGGGTAAAACATTGGTCGTAGAGAAATGCCATTCAAAATGTCGCAATTGTGACATAAATCTTCACAAATGTGGCAAGAACGACGTATATGTCAAAAGCGTGGCAAGAGAGACGCACTATCCCCATAACATTGTGACCATAAGCACAACAACCCCTTAATACACTATGATCCCCGATGCAATCACACCTAACAAATTATGACCCCGAACACACTAATCCTCTAATACAATATGGTTGGCATTAACCCATTTGAGTCCGAACACAATCATGATTTAATATATTGACCCAATCCCATGAACCTAGTAACCCACTAGTTGTTAATGTTTATGCCATTATTATAGTTCTTTTCATTTCAATAGATAAGAGCAACATAAGAACAAGATCACTGAGAAATACACATTCACAAGAGACACAACATTTATCCTGGGAAACCCTCAAGGGGAAGAAAACCCAACAAAAACTTCCTTATCATAAATTGCCAATATAATGTTCAAGAGATAACTCAAACCAATACAAATAGTCCTCTCCAAAAGATGCGCCACTCTTCTCCCTCTCTCCAACTGGTAATTGCATTTTGCCTCATAAGAGAATGAGCAAGTGAGTTGTGTGATAAAGTGAGGTGCTAGCCTCCCTATATATACAAGACTGGCACGTGTGAAAGGGTTTCACTGGCAGGGCCGACCTCTCACTCTGGGTGGGTAAACCCACCTTTAATTTAATTCTAGGTTTCAATAATAACTGTTGGGGTTGACTTCTTATTCTGCCTATTATAATTGTCCGTTGACCAATCCGCAAAATGGGATTTGGTCCTAATACAATTACCGACATGATTAATCCTCAATGGGGATTAATCCTATGAATAAAATAACAATAATAATAAGAATACTCTTCGCAGTTACATTATTTCAACACTAGTCATATTTGACCATCATTGACTATATTGACCATGGTTGATGAATGACCCCATGAACCTCCTAACTATTTAATCCCACTGAACCCATCTCATAACCCCTTGACCCACTAACTTCATCGAAACATACCCACTAATCCATTAACTATGTAATACTTACTAATCCCTTAACCCATGACCCTCCTATTACATTCACTCTAGTAACCAACTAACCCTTCACCCTTATTAGAGATCCATTGTTGACCATGATTGAGCATAATTCATCATGTTTGACTATATTTGACCATATTTAACATGGTTGACTCATATTGACCATCTTAATAACCTACACTTGTTCTAAACCTGCAACTAGCACACTAGTTTCCATTAAGGCTTAAGGTAGCTATTCTCATGATACCATTTTACTACTCACTTGGAATCCAACCTCTCAAAGTACTCAATCCTCTGACACTGAAATTTTCATGATGGTCCCAAATAGATTCTAACCCTTTACACACTATAATCATTTACCCCTATAACTCATGACATGAAAATCACACCCTAAAACATTATAACCACTAACTACTATGACCCCAAAGCATCGTTATTATAGCAAACTTGTCGCAACATCCATCAAATGCAACATATTTATAGATTTTGTAACGTCGCAATTCCGACATAAAAAAAAACCTAAGTGACCGTTAGTATTTTGACTTGGTCAACATACTAAGGTGACCGTTGGAGGGGAAAACCTAGTTTCCAAAACGTCTCAATTGCGACATCAATCTTCACAAATGTGGCAAGAGCGACGTCTATGTCACAAACGTGGGAAGAGAGACGTTTCGGTGGAAAACGTGGCAAGAGAGTCGTTAACGTGGCAATATGATTTTTTTTTTATAAATTTCCTCAATTTTGCGACAATATAGACAATTTTGTCCATAACGTCGCAAATAAAACGTCAGAATTTTTACAATATGTACTAGTGAAACATCGACTGAAGAAGAATTTGAAGTCATTAAATTTGTTGAGAACAATGCCCCTTTTCCACTTTTGTTAGGAAAGACTTGGATTGAGAAAGATCAGATCAAAAGGAAAACAGAGGAGGAAGCTACAGAACAGAAAAAGAAAGAACTAAGGGACCTTATAACCAGAAAAATAGAGCGACTAATAGAAGAAAAACAGGATAATTCGAAGCAACAGAGGGAAAGAGAGTTAGTTGTCGAGGTTGAAAGAACGCAAAAAGGTTTGAAGGACCTATCCATGCAAGAAAGAAGAATACCTACCCTGAAGTTAATAAGAGAAGAGGTATTACCTTTGAACCCTTTCAAAGAACATCAGCAGTGCGAAGCTACCATGCTAAGAGAAGATAATAATAAGAATGGAAAGAGGAATCCATAGACTTAGATCACAGGAAAGAAGGCAAGAAATCTCAATAAGAAGAAAGCCAAATTAAGAAGAAAGCCAAATTAGAAAATCTACAGGAAGTTCCAGAGAAGAATTCATAGGAGGCAGGCTTGCAGGTCATGAACCTCACCGGAATAGCAAAACCATGCAGAATGGGACTTTTCCACGACGAAGCTATATGACCATTGGAGGCGCCCCGACCGTTAGAATGACGCCTTGGAATGGCTAGAAAACAAAGTTATGAGTGAATGGACCATTGAGACCGCGCCATAACAGACGGATTCGAATTTATGGACGCATTCCTACCCATTAGAGGAATCTGTTATGAATATTTCTTATTTAACCCGTCGGACATTGCGTCGGGACCACTTTTTTACACCCATGATTATCTAGGAAACCAAAGAATCGATCATATATCGTGCTGTGATTTCTAGACCTCACCATTCGTTTGATTACCTCACTTGTCCGCTCACCTACCCAATCTATTTGGTTACAAGTGTGAATGTCGGGCGAACCTAGCACGTTAGAGAAATATGTGGAGGATATTCTCGTGGAGGTCATGGATGAGAGAGTTATGTTTGTAGGAATACATGCATCGTCGACTGGGAGAATGCAAGCATACCCCTCGAATAAACGTCATTCTAGCCGTGCTACTGAGAAGCGAAGAAAGCACCGTAATGATATGGTTAACGCAAATCAGATCCCATTGATCTTGCCAAATTATATACCGCCTTTGGCTGGCGTGGTTAACTGTGACAATATCCCACGTGACTTTGAGTACACATTGATGATTGCGTACATCCCAAAGGCGATACGCATAATTGGACCCCAGTTGGGACAGATCCCAGCTCTTAATAACAATGATCCAAGTGGATATCGGTGGCTACCCACCTCTTCCAACTTGCTCAAGATAGTTTTCTGGCAATTTTGGAAATTTACTATTTTTAGCACTTCCGGGGCCATTTTGAGGGCCTAAATGAAGGTTTTTTGGGATCAACCCAACTCAATGATATTTTAAGGCATAATTGAGGCCCCAAAATGAATCTTCCCAATGATACCTTTCCAATGGGCTATCATATACCTAAAACAGAGATCGTATGCAAAAGTTACAACCCCGGGAAGTTAATGTACTAACTTACCCAAACGGGGCCCACATGACTTTTGGCGCTTCATCTCCTAGGGTTAGGTTTTTGGATGTCTAGGGTTTTTGGCATTCCTATTTATTATGAAAAGGCCTTCAGAGCCTCATTGTAATCATCTTCTTTTGAATGAGCTCAACCGTCACATCTCTTCTCAAAGATAAGTCGCCACCATTCCAACAAGCTTGTTTCCGCTGCATTTTACAGTTTCAACTTATTTCATTATTAATAGAAAACCAGTTTTACTGTATCTCTGTTATTTTGTGTTAAACACCTATTAATAATCTGTAGTCATTTCTTTATTCTCATAAAATCCGGATCAGTGGTATCAGAGCAGTCTGCTCCTTGTCGTCTTAATGCATGTCCCTAATGAGGTCGGAGTACAAAGAGTTGGGTCTGGAGCTTGTTTCTCTTGAGGAAAAAATCTCTCGCACACCCAAGCGACCTCTCATGGAAGGAGAAAGGAAAGATGATGAGACAGGAGATCCTTTCAAATTGTTTATTGAGGAAGCCCTCATGTAATAGAGGAACAAGATGATGGATAGTTTCGTGCAAATCCTTTGGCAGCTACCAACAGGAGATGCATCTTCTTCGAGCAGAGGCGTCGCCCCCTTCAAGGTACAAATAAACTTTGATATTCCTATATTTGAAGGTCAGATAGACACAGATGCTATAGACAAGTGGTTGAATCTACTAGAAGGGTATTTTTCTATCCATAACTTTTCGAATAGAGAAAATATTACTTTTGTGCTCCTCAAAGCCGTTCCCCATGTCAAAGATTGGTGGAAAACTTTCCGTGAGAAAAAGGAAACAGAGGAACCCTCATTATTTGCAGTCACAGCCACTTGGGAATCCTTCAGGGATGCTATTAAGGAACAATACTACCCTGTCGGAAGTTATGATGACCTGTATACCAAATGGACTACATTGCGGCAAGAAAGAGACCAAGGAGTGTCAGATTTCACAAATATCTTCCATACCTTACGCACCAAGCTAGGTATCAAATATTCAGAGCGACATCTAGTGCTCAAGTATCACAGGGCTCTACATAGATACATCTAGACCGAAATGGAATTTCTGGACATCTCATCCTTAGGCGCGACCTATCGATATGTCGTCAAAATCGAGCAAAAGATCAAACAAAAGATGCGACAATTTGGGCCGAGGAACCCCTCACAAAAAAAGCCAGTAAAGGGAGGCACCAACCCATAGAACAAAGGACAGAGCAGAGATGGATAGTGTCGGGACATCCATTCTAATCCGCAAGAAAATAAGGACACCGGAAAGACAAAGAAAGATACCGGGAAGTGGTGCGACTTCCATAAGAGCCCTTAGCATAACACTATTGGCTGCCGCTCAGAGCAGTCGTTGGTAGCCAAAGTGAAAGCCTTTGAATCAGATGCAGATTCTGACTCTGAGCCAAAACCAAAAAGGGGAAGACAAATCACTGATGTGGAACCCAATGCCACCGTTTCTACCACCAAACTCCATCCTGATGAACCAGACGATCCAGAAGAAGGAGAGCGCCTCTTCCACTCAAAAATGTGGGTAAAAGGCACCCCACTACACTTCATCGTTGATAGTGGTAGCCAAAAGAACCTCATCTCAGCAGAGTTCATCAAGTGACTAGCCCTGTCGACAATGCCACACCCACAACCCTACACCATTGGATGGCTCCGCCAAGGAAGCGTTCTTGGCATCAACCAACAGTGTCAACTGTCGTATGGCATCAAGCCCTTCAAAGACAAGGTATTGTGTGATGTTGCTCCTCTCGAAGTTTCTAATGTTCTTTTGGGCCAACCTTATTTATGGAAACGTCATGCTGTATATGAGTCTAGACCTCATAGTGTTATTATTACTTTGAACAAGAAATTGTATAGGATACCCGAGGCAGTCTCACCTAGTGTTATTTCCTTGATCTTTGTTAAGAAATGCAGGAAGGTCATCTCTTAGATGGGGAAGTTTGTCTTCTTCGTGATTCGCTTTCAGAATAAGCAAAAGATCACAGCCACATACAAGGTCTCTGCGGCCGACCTCTCCACATAGCAGAAGCAAGTAGATAAGGTCGTGGAAGAATAATCGGATATCTTCTCCTCACCTACCGAGGTACCTCTGCACTACCAGATCAAGCACCCCATCGATCTAACCCCCAACGCACCACTGCCTAATGGGCCAGTCTATCGCCACTCTCTGTTAGAGAATGAGGAGATCAAGCAACAGATCCAAGAGCTTCTCCACAAGGGGCACATCCGTCCCAGCTCATCACCTTGCGGGAGCCCAATCATATTGGTATAGAAGAAAGATGGAACCTGATTACTCTGCATTGATTACCGGGCTCTGAATAAAATCACAGTAAAAAACCGGTACCCGATTTACCAAATCGATGACCTCCTTGATCAACTCATGGGGGCCAAATAATTCAGTAAGATTGATCTAAAGTCTGGCTACCACCAGGTCCCGATAGAACACACAGATGTATGGAAGACCGCCTTCAAGTCAAAGGAAGGCCTTTTTGAATGGTTGGTCATGACCTTTGGTTTGAAAAATGCGCTAGCCACTTTCATGAGGTTGATGGAAGATATCATGCGACCATTCACCAATAATTTTGTAGTGGTGTATCTGGATGACATTCTCATTTACAACAAGACTTGGGCTGAACACTTGCATCATATTTAGCAGGTTCTACACACCCTGCGACAGCACAAGCTATACGCCAAATTGGAAAAATGCTCCTTCGGCATGGACAAGGTCCATTACCTGGGCTACATCATTGATAAACATGGCGTACATGTGGATCCAACCAATATCCAAGTCATCCGTGACTGGCCAGCCCCAACCACACTCACCAAGCTCTGGAGCTTCTTGGGCCTGGCCAATTTCTACCGCAGGTTCGTGTTGGGATTCTCCCATATTGCATGGGCCCTCAGCCAAATAACCATGGGTGGTGGTAAGGATAAATATGCGTGGGGGCAGTCCCAACAACAAGTGTTCGATGATTTGAAGCAGTTCTTGTGCTCAACCCCTGTACTTTCACTCCCAGACCTACAACAACCCTTTAAGATCGAGACAGATGCTTCCGACTATGCTGTGGGCGTCGTTCTCACTCAGCACAACCAACCCATGGCCTATCATAGTGAGACACTATCAAATGTTGTCCATAAGTACCCTACTTACGACAAAGAAATGTACTCCATTGTGAAATCCTGTTGCCAGTGGAGACACTACATTCTTGGGAAGGAGATAGTCATCCACACTGATCATAAGCCACTGTAGTTCATGCAGACACAAGGAAAATTGTAGAATGACCACTATCAAAAGTGGTCCACATACTTGTAGCAATTCCTCCTCAACATCAAGTATAAAACATGAAGCACCAATCGCGTCGTTGATTACCTCAGCAGACCGCCAGTCATGGAACTCACCACAATGCTAGACTCTTGTGTCCATGAGACCTATGGATGGCCCCAAATCTATGAGATAGAACCAAACTTCACCACCACCTACCAAATGTTGGGGGAAAACACAGTTGTCGATAATTTCCATCTTCAGGATGGGTTGTTGTGTCGTCTGGGCCATATATGTGTTCCATCAAGTGAGTGAGAAAAGATGATCTAGGAATCCCACTACAGTCGGGTGGCAGGACACTTTGGCATCGAAAATAATGTGGCGATGCTACAGAAACATTTCTACTGGCCGAAACTTAGACAGGAGGTCAACAAGTATATCAGGTCCTGCACTGCCTGCGTGATTGCTAAACCGAGCACTAAGGAATAGGGCATGTACACCCCTATTCCTACTCCTGACAAACCATGGGAATCCATATCAATGGACTACATGTCGGGCCTCCCATCCACCAAGTGGGGAAATGACTGTGTTTTTGTGGTTGTTGATTGCTTTTCTAAGATGGCAATTTTGGTTGCCTACAAGAAGAACATCACAGCAGAGGCCACTGCCAAGCTCTTCTTTGAACGAGTCTGGGTACATTTTGGAATCCCACAAACCATTGTCTCAGATCAGGACAATCGATTTCTCAGCACATTCTAGTCGAGCCTATGGTCACTGCTGGACACCAAGCTCACCAAATCCATGGCTTTCCACCCTTAGACAGATGGCCAAACTGAGGTCATAAATTGAATGATTGTGCATATCCTTCGCATGTATAATTCACAGCACCCTCGCACATTTGATGAGAGCCTTCCCTATGTCCAACATATCTACAATCGAGCCCTGCATAGCTCAACCAGCCACAACCCCTTTCAGGTGGGGTTGGGATTCCAACCATTGGGTCCCATAGATGTTGCACTTCCCCTTGCGGTCACCTCGACCGACTCATCTCCTGCTCTAACTGAAGATGACAAAGCCACCTAGTTCATTGAGCAGATCTAGCACATCCACCAACAAGTTTAGGATATCCTACAGAAGTCTAATGACAAGTACAAACAACGCCATGATCAACATCGGGTGCCACATAAGTTTCAGGTGGGCAACAAAGTTTGGTTGCACTTGCAGAAAGAACGCCTTATTGGACCCCATTGGAAGCTTCACCCACTCTGTTATGGGTTGTGCACCATCACCAAGGCTGTGGGGGAGAATTATTTTCATCTCAACATTCCTCCTTTCCTTGGCCTGCACCCAGTGTTCAATATGGATCTCCTTCACCCTTATTTCCCACCATTATTGGACACCTCAGAAGTAGCAAAACAACTGACACAAATAGAGCTCAACCCCGACTGCATACAATAGGCATCCAATGATCATATTGTGGACACATAGATCAAGGTCACTCTATAGCAAAGGATCCATCTTTATCGAGTCGTCAAAGCAAGGCAACTCCTGGACCAAGGCAAGAGGCTCACCCGGGGCCAAATTCAGTAGAAAATTCCTCATCTGATGGGGGACCTCAAAGAAATGGAGACCATTGCTTCCTAAGGAGGGATGATTGATCCAGGTGGATATCGGTGGCTACCCACCTCTTCCAATTGGCTCAAAATAGTTTTCTGGCAATTTTGGAAATTTACTATTTTTGGTAGTTTTAACTTCCGGGGCCATTTTGAGGGTCTAAATGAAGGTTTTTCGGGATCGACCCAACTCAATTATAGTCAAAGGCATGATTGAGGCCCCAAAATGAATCTTCCCGACGATATCTTTCCAACAGGCTATCATACGCCTAAAATGGAGATCGTATGCAAAAGTTACGACCCCGGGAAGTTTATGTACTAACCTACCCAAACAGGGCCCACGTGACTTTTGGTGCTTCATCTCCAAGGGTTAGGTTTTTGGATGTCTAGGGTTTTTGGCATTCCTGTTTATTGTAAAAAGGCCTTCAAAGCCTCATTGTAATCATCTTCTTGCGAATGAGCGCAGCCGTCACATCTCTTCTTAGAGATAAGCCGCCACTATTCTAGCAAGCTTGTTTCCATTGCATTTTACAGTTTTAGCTTATTTCATTATTAATAGAAAACCAGTTTTACTGTATCTCTATTATTTTGTGTTAAACACCTATTAATAATATGTAGTCATTTCATTCTTCTCATAAAATCCAGATCAAACAACGACTTTAACCTCGACGACAGAAAGAACTACGCCATGCTCGCTCCCCATAGGTATTTGATGAGAACGACTGGGAAGAAGTTGCACATAGTGTCCCATCCATGGATTAAGGAGCTTGCACAGTCAATGATACTGAATGTAATGAATATTCCTCACTTTGGATGACATCAAGAGGTTAACACTTTCATTAAACTCCTCTTATCGTGCTACCATGGAGAGTATATGTGGCTTGATAGGCGCGTTATTGTGGATCCAGTGTTGATCCACTTGATTACAGGGCTGAGCATGTAGGGACCAGACCCTCATCAGTTCTACCTAGGGAAGACTTTAGATCCTTCCCTGGCACAATGCATAAAGGAGGATTATGGCGATGTAGAAGAAGGAAAGTGAGGCTACAAGGTAGCCTCTATCCAGGATGGCACAGTGCACCTCGCTTGCCACCTTATAGGTGGAAAGCTCGTCAGAAAGAACCTTCCAACATAGGTCACTGGGTTTGTAATGGACCTCTTTGGGAAGTGTGTGGAGGGTATGCAAATGAATTGGGCGAGTTACCTCATCAACGAGCTAGAAAAAGACTGCCACATTTCAGTTGGTTACTTGTATTGATCGCATTTGTCACTTGGCAGATGTCGGAAGGAGCGACATTTGCAAAAGTTGATCCATCGAAGTCGTTGGATGCAAGGTTCTCCACCTTGTGGTATAAAAATGATATGTCGAAGCAGTGGCAGTCGAACATTTTCTTCCATGCCTACTACCAATAGCTGAAGCGTGCTATTGAGGAATTTCCACGCATGACACTGAATGCATTGCACCAGTATAGGACTCTAGTGAAGTTCTGCACAGATTGACACTTTATCTATATCATTGCGCACAGGGATGAGAGCAAGGAGGAGTTACAGTCCTATTATAAGATGACTGACGAAGACATGGAGGAGATCACCAAAGAATTGTTGGCGAAGTTCCTTGTACCGGTTGACGATGCAAAAATCTCCGACCTCGACATAATAGGAAGTCCCTTGGTCACCCGGGTCGAACATGATGGACAAACTAGCGTGAAGAAAAAGAAGAAAAAGGAGGAAGTGAAAAACATAGAAACTGAGGAGGAGGACAATGCCTCAGAGGAAAGTGGGCCTGACTCACCCATAGGAGGAGGAGGAGGAGGTGAAGTAAATCAAGAAGAAGGAGTGGAAGAAGGAGAAAATCAAGGAAAAGGTGAAGTTACACCACCAAAGGATACCCTACCGAGGCCGAAACATCAAACAAGAGGAAGGTCTCTTCGCAAAAACCCTCAACAAGAAAGAAGACGTGTGCCAGTAATCCAAAGATGAAGGCCATGCTCATAGAGGACGACGTCGATCTAATCATCGTAGCCGTGGAGGATGATTCAGAGGATATCTTACAATGATACAGAGCAAAGAAGGAGACACTGTATGAAAGAATAGAGAAGGATTTGAAGGAGATACATCAAGCCATCCATTCGAGCTATATATTAAATTCTTTAAGAATTGCCTCAATTGTATTGATGAAGTGAGTCCCCTGATCACTCATCAATATTCTTGGACATCCAAACCTTGTCACTACATTCTCAAATAAAAAATGTGTTGTTATCTCTGTGTTGCAATACTTTACTGATGCTTCCTCAACCCATCTAGTCAAGTATTTCGTCGTTGTAATAATATATCTGGGTCTTGATATTCTTTCTAGTGGATTAATTAGACCTACAAAATCTACTACCCATTTATCGAACACTTGTAAAGTAACATGTGGTCTCAATGGCATCTCATCCCTCCTTGATGGATTCCCAACTCTTTGACAGACATCACACTTCTAACAACATTCCTTTGAATCCTTATGAACTCCTGACCACCATAATCCTGCGTGCAATACCTTCTACATGGTAGCTTTACCTGCGTAATGTCCTCCTGCAATCACTTCATGTTCCTTTGTGAAAATAATGGGTCTTTCATGCTCCATCACACATCTCTTCAAGATGTTATCTGCTCCAAGTTTGTATGAATAACCTGCAATCAACTGATAATATGCAGCTATGACCACCAAATTTTTCTTCTGGGTAGTAGTAAATTCTCTTGGTGCAAATCATGTACTCAAAAAATCAATAATGTCAGCAAAATATTCATCAACTATCCGTACTGAAAAAAAATGTGCATCTGGAAAATTGTCTTCCAAATTACCGGGTTCTTCTCCATTCATTATACTGGATAAGTGATATGGGCCTACATTCAATATTCCTGACTTCACCACAACTTCAAAGTCATATTCTTGAAACAAAATTAGTCATCTTCATATCCTTCCCCCCAACACTGGCTTATTAACTAAGTATCTTAGAGCTAAATGATCTGTGAATATCTTAAAGTGTTGTCCCAAAAAGTAATGTATGTATTCCTGCAAATAATACACCATAACTAAACCTTCTCTTTATGTAGTATTGTAGTTATGCTCTGAATATGACAATTTTTTTCTTGCAAAAGCAATAGGGTGATCTATATCACCTTCTCCTGGTTGGGTTAATAATGCTCCTAATTCAATTACAGATGCATCTACATGCACATGAAATTCTTTATCTCATTCTCAAAATACTAAAATTGGTGCAGTAACCATCTTCTCCTTAAAAATATGTAGACTCTTATGGAATTCATCATTCCACTAGTACTTAGTATCCTTCTTCAACAACTTCTCTATTGGCATGATGATATGTGCATATCCTCTTATGAACTTTTTGTGGTACCCCGTATGGCCCAATGTACTCTTCAATTTGCGCATTGACATTGGTGGTGGTAATTTAACTATGACAACAATTTTGGCAGGATCAACTAGTAGACCTTGTTTACACACCACATGCCCTAACAAAATGCCAAAAGGTGTGCTGAAAATAAATTTCTTAATATTTAATGAGATCTGAAATTGTCTAAATCTATCTAACATCAACCTCAATACTTCAACATGATCTTTTAGCAAACTGAACATTTTCCAATCATCCAAGTAAACCTCCAAAAACTTGTGGATAAAGTCCTTAAAAGATGCTACTACTACTCTTGAAAAAATGGTTGGTGTATTCTTCAATCCAAATGGCATAACCATGTACTGAAATGAGCCCCACTCTATTGCAAATGTTGTCTTATTCCTATCTTCTGACGCAATCCTTACTTGATGATAACCTGAAAATCTATTTGTAAAAGAATAAGATTCTTGTCCCCCAACATTCTCCAAAACTTCATCTATAAATGGGGTAGGGAAAGGATCATGTAGCAAAGCATCATTCAATTTTCTAAAATCTACACAAATCCTAATCCCTCCTTGATTATTTTCTTGCACCACCATGGGACTGATCCTTTCTAATTCTTATACAAGTTCTATAACATGAGCTTCTAGCATCTTGTCAATTTATATCTTCACCTTCTCTTTTTATATTGGATTCAATCTATACGACCTTTGTCTAATAGGTCTTGCTTGTGGATTTAATTGGATATTCATCTTTCCTATCGTTCCTTCTAACCCTTTCATCTCTAAGAATGTTGTTGGGAATAAGTCACTGTAATCGTGCAATAATTATGTGATCCTTTCTACTGTCTGATTATCCCAATAATCTCCAATACTAGCCATATTTGGGTTTTCTGCAGTTCCAATATTTACTGTCTTGATCTTTAATGGTGCAACATAATATTCTGAATCCATCTTGGGATCTTCTACTTCCCTTTCACCTTCTACTTCTGGGATGTGGATGTTTCACATATTATTTTCTACTGGTTCTTCTACTTCTGCTACGTGATAACAATGTAGTAATTGCTTGACTGTTTGACTATCTTGTCTCTGATATGCTGGAATTATTTCAAAATATGGTTCTTCAAATATCCTTTGTCTTACCACTCTCAGCACTATATCAATCTATGGACTGTCATTCTCAAAGGAAAATGTAACTACAAAGTTTTGTTGTATTTCTTCCCATTAGTAGTTTGTTTGCGTTGTTCCTGTAATGTGTACCAGTTCTTCAAAATGCCTTCTAGTGTGTGAATACAATGGTGTGGTCATTATTATGGTGGTACTAATCTCCATTGAAATATGCACTTCTCTGCATGCTCTTGGGGTTGTCCAAATCCTTCATATTTCTCCTCATATTTATGTTCTTGTTCTGTGCCGAATCTTATGCGCAGTAACCTTTTTCACTGAAACCAATTGTTGATATTTTCCTTGTGTGTACCCCACCATCTTGTTGGTGTAGCTTTTAAAGAAATATCTAGTGATGGTAATCTCTTGTTTTCCATAACTTCTACTTCATATTTCATCAAAAAATGTTCTAAATCATTTAATCCATAAAAAGTAGGAGGTTCTCTTACCTCTGTACCAACCCATCTCAGCGCACGTGTCATTCTGGCACATCTCTTGGTAGATAATTCATGTAATCATTGTTGCCAACTTTCCAGTCCTGTGTCAAAGTCTGAAGCACAAGAATTAATACTCCTCCAACTGAGCATTCCATCTGCAGTTGGGTTGATATAATCCTCTTTAGGCATGGTGGTTCTGTATAGCTGGTTCACATCTTCTCTAACAATAGTATTATTTGCATGTTCCACATACCTGCCTCCGTCTAAGGGATCCAATGGAGCAATAACTTTGTATTCTCCAGACTCAAATATCATCTTTCTTGTCTTCAAATTGATAATAGCCTGGTTATCAAAGGCCCAATCCAGACCCAGTAGTGATGGATATGGCGAAGTATTGTCCACTATGTAAATGAATTTGAAGTCAACCATGGTGCCCACACCATCTAGATCTACTGGAATCCCCTTCAACCTTCCTACTGGCACCACTCTGTGTTGATTATCAAATTCCAGCTGAATAGGTGAATACCCCAATTGTGGTTCTCCCATATCTTCCCAGGTTTTCTTTGGTAGAACATGGACTTCAGATCCTAAGTCTAGTATAATATCCCCCATATTGAAATCTCCTAAGTTAGAATTCAATATGAATTCCCTACTAGCTCTTCTCTGCTTTTAGACCTGATTTACTTGTTTTATCCCCTCTTCCCCAGAATTACACTTTTCTAATAAATTATGTAGTACTTGTAAGGAATTTTTATCACTCAACAATTTGACACAAGCTCCCCAAAATTTTCTTAAGTTACTTACTTGTTTTGAAGACTTCTCTTGATTGGTTTGATCAAATAGTGAATGCATTTCATAGACTGGTATCTCATCCGTTGGCTTCATTCCTGAAGTGGACGCAATATTTTCCTTCAAGATCTCTTGTCTATCTTATTTGAATATCTCTTTCTCTTTGTGCGCACCAAACTTTTTTTCATGCACTGTATTATTCCTAACCCAATGGTATGTTAAATTATGAGCTTGATTTCTTATGCAGATTAATTCTTTTATTTTATTCAATACTTTGATTCCAACTTAATACACTTCAAAAATTCCAAATCATAATCGAATAGCAATAACTATGTAGATAAGTAAACATGCACATCAACAACACATATACCCTGGGGAAACTCTCTACAGGGAGAAAAACCCTAGAAAACAATATTTCTTTATTGCATTAATAATGTAAGATCTCTTACAAATATCCACCATGAATTTTATGCTCTCAATGAGCTTGCCAAGATGACTCTAACCTGACAAAGACTTAAAATACATTGCTGAAATACACCTCTAATATGCTACCTCTTTATCACTGATGTGCTCTTCTATTACTTCACCCTCAACCTGCATACGAAAACTGTGTTTCAAAATTGTGTTGCAGAACTGTGTTGAAGAGAGGGTTCAACCTCTTCTTATATAGGCTGAAGAGGGGAAGAGGAGAAACTCGAAATAGTAGCCTGATTGCATGCATTAAACATAACTTAGCTTCATACTTTAGTTTGAACTTAGAACTAGACTTTAGATTGGTTACAACTTAGCTTTACACTTTAGTTAAAACTTAGAACTAGACTTGATATTGGTTACAACTCAACATTACACTTTAGTTCTAAAATAGAACTAGACTTGAGACTTCAGTTACAACTCAACTCTTTACAAGACAATTCAAGATTCTCTTCACGGTGGATAATGTTACATGTGCCAACGCACCAGATCAATACATTTATATCATTTTCAATATTAGGAATATCATTTGTTTCTAGCTCATAGGAATTTTATATTTAACCTAAATTTTGCTAGATGCCTTGACTTTTGCTCGTGGCTCACAAGGTTTGACTAGGCTCATCGAGGTTGTATGTTCCCCCTGACGTTTGCACTAGTCTGTTTATGCTCACAGAGGTTGTACGTTCCCCATGACTTTTTCACTAGACTGTTTATGCTCACAGAGGTTGTATGTTCCCCCTGACTTTTTCATTATACTCACATAGCATCTCGTTCGTCCTGACTTTTGGTTTGACTCATAGAGATTGTACGTTCCCCCTAGATTTTGTCAATACCTCACAAGATTGATTGATTCTCCAAATCTCCCTGGCTAGCCTCAGAGTGGTCCATATGGCCTCTCATTGGAGAATGAATGTCGATGCTACCAAATTTAACACTCCCTCTCAGCGAGGGAGTCATTCTCAGCCACACCAAGCTTGCCTCTCAACTTCACAAACTGTCTCAAGGTCATAGGCTTGGTCAAGATATCAGCTACCTGCTCGCTCATGGCTATGTACTGTAACTTTATAGTTTTTCTCTGGACCAAGTCTCAGATGTAGTGGTACGTAATGTCAATATGTTTTTACCTGTCGTGAAATACCGGGTTCTCTGTCAATTTTATGCAACTTTGATTATCATAGTGAACCACCGTTGTCTCGAGCTTGTCACCAAACAACCCAGAAACCAATTTTTTGAGCCATACTTCTTTCTTGCTAGCATCACTTGCTGCAATTTACTCAGCCTATGTTGTACTCTATGCAATGGATCCCTGCTTCCGGCTTGACCAAGATCAAAGCAGATCCTCAACTAAAGTAGTATCCGGAAGTACTCTTCTAATCCAATGGGCTTCCTACCCAGTCAGCATCTACATACCCATGCAGAAATAAACCACCACTGGATGTATATCTCAGGCCATAAGTAATGGTCCCTCTGAGATATCTCAAGATGTGCTTTGTTGCCACCCAATGTCTCTATCTCGGTTCAGTCATGAAATGACTCATTGCAATCATTGCATAACATATATCTGGCCTAGTGTGGGTCATGTACATCAATGATCCAATCAATTGCCTATACATGGTGGGCTCCACCAAATATGAACCTGTAACAGAATCATGCAGCTTCCTCGGGTTGGTAACCATCGGAGTAGACATGGATTTGCAATCCATCATAGCAAACCTCTTTAGTACATCCACTGTGTATTTTCCTTGTGCCAGAAATATCTCGCCCTGCCTTTGGCACGCTTCCAATCCTAGGAAGTAATGCATCAAGCCTAAGTATTTCATCTCGAATTCTGAGGTTAGCTCCCTCTTACACTAGGCTATTATCCCTTCATCTCATGTTAGAAAGAGATCATCAACATACAGGATTAGTATAACAGGTTGGTTACCTCTTACCTTGAAGTAAAAATTTGCGTCAACATCACTTTTCTAAAAGCCTAGGCTTTGAAGAAAGCCATCAATCATGTCATACCAAACTCTGGGAGCCAACTTAAGACCATACAAGGACTTCCTTGTCTTGCATACATGAGTGCCTTTGTTATGCAGTACAAAACCATCTGGTTGTTCCACAAAGACCTCATGTTCAATCTTTCCATTCAAAAATGTTGTTTTTACATCCACCTGATATAGCTTCCAACTAAGTATAGAAGCTAAAGAAATAATAGTTCGAATGGAGGTATACCTGGCTACAGGAGAAAAAGTCTCTTCGTATTCGATTCCTTCTTTATGAGTGAAGCCTCTGGCTACAAATATTGCTTTGAACTTTTCCACACTTCCATTAGCTGCATGTTTGATCTTATAGATCCATTTGGAAGAAACCATTGATTTGTCTTTTGGCCTCGACACAATGTCCCAAACATTGTTCTTTATAATAGACCCGTATTCCTCAAGCATGGTATCCTTCCATAGTTGTAATTTATCTTCTTCTTCAAATGAAGAAGGTTCGACATCACTAATGTTTCTCATCGGTGCAACATAGCCTCCAAACCTATGAGGCCTCTTCCTTTCCTTGAAAGTTCCTTTGGGAGTAGTTATCTTTTTTGCTTCCCACACTATTTCTTTAAGCCACCCTATCTCTCTTTTGGATGGAGGTTCTTCAAGAGTTATTTATAACACTTCAGTAGGTTCTAGGGGCTCATTACTTGGCCCTTCATGAGGTTGCTCCCTCTGATCATATGACTCTTCATTTTCAGAAGAGGGTGAAGCTAGATGAACTGCTTCTGATTCCTACTGAAGTTCTCTAGATTTCTTAAATGCGGCTTCCTCATGGAAAGTCACATCTCTGCTTACCTCTATTTGCCTCTGACCTGGTACATAAATCATGTAAGCCTTGGAGTTCTCACACTACCTCACAAAAACCCCTTTCTTGCCTGAGGGTTCCATCTTTATCCTCTTTTCATTAGGGGCATGAATATACACAGGACATCCAAATATCCTTAGATTTCCTACTTCAGGTTTGATCCCTGAGAATACCTCTTCAAGAGTCTTGTCCTTCAAGATAGCATGTGGACACCTGTTCTAAATATACATGGTAGTGGAAGTAGCTTCTGCCCATAAATAATTTGGCAGATCCTGGTCAAACATCATTGCTTTCGTTGCCTCACAAATATTCTTGTTTTTCCTCTCAACAACACCATTTTGTTGAGGGTTATATAGCATGGTCAACTATCTCTTGATTCTTGCTGACTTGCAGAAATCCTCAAACTGAAGAGATTCAAACTCTCCTCCATTATCTGTTCTAAGGATTCTGATGTGTTTCCCTGCCTGCTTTTCAATAAAGGCTTTATACTCTTTGAATTTATCAAATGTGTCACTTTTATCTTTAAGAAAATATATCCAACATTTTCTTGAGTAATCATCAATAAAAATGACATAATACAAACAACCACTGAGTGAGGGAGATGACATGGAACCACATACATCAGAATGAACTAGATCTAAGATGCCCTGAGCTCTATTGTCACTAATAGGAAATGATTTCTTTATATTTTTACCTAGCATGCATCCCTCACAAATTTCATTCTTACTAAGAGAAATAGAGGGCATGCCACATACCATGTTCTATAGATCTGGAAGAGCTTTGTAATGAAAATGTCCAAGTCTTATGTGCCACAACTCGTTGGAGCTAGTTGCATCATGAGCCAATGCCTGAACTGACTACCCCAACACAACGTACAGTCCTCCACTGCGAGTTACAATGGGTTCTATTGTACTTAAGTGGCTACCTTTAGCCCATAGTAGTGCCTTCATATCCTTGAATATCACCCAAAATCCCTTGTCCTCAAGGGTTGCAATTGATAGTAGATTCTTCTTGAGCCCTGGAACATATAATACTTCATCAACATGAAGTCTAGCCCCAGATTCCAATCTAAAGGAGATAGAGCCTACTCCCTCTATCTTGTAACATTTTTCATCCCCAAGCTCGACCTGCTCTCCAAAAGATTTTGTCTCGAAGTCTAAGAGGATCTCCTTGTACCCTGTCATGTTCTTTGATGCACCACTGTCTACTAACCAAGTTTTTGGCCCCGTGGAAACTGAACTGGATAAGGCAAAAACCAAATAATATTCTTTCCTATTTTCTTTCTCATTAGAAGGACTTTTCTGATTTCTTTTGGATTCATCATCCTCAGCAGTTGAGGCATGATGTTTCCCTTTCCTAGGATATTCCTTTCTAAACCAACAATCTTTAGCAAAATGACTCAACTTATTACAACTAAAGCATTTAATCTTAGATGTATCAATATTATTTCCTTTGAATGTACCTTTGGTGTTTGGATTCCACTGAGAGCCTTTCTGGAAAGTGTCTTTCTTCTTTCCCTTGAATCTTGATGCTAAAGTTGAGTGCTTTTCTTTTGTTGGCTCGCTCATGGTAGCTGTGAAACTCTCCTCTTGGAGGAAATCATGCCATAACCTCTCAAACGTGGGCTGAATCTCTCTCCCACTTACATTGGATAAGAAGGTCTCCCATGAAGAAGGAAGACCGTCAAAAATAGCCTACATTAAATCATCATTGTCCACTATCACCCCTGTGACCAAAGCTGATCTTTGATCTGAGCTATCCTGGAACAAAAAGATTCCATTGATTCACCTTTCTCCATATTCAAATACTTAATCTTGTGCTTAAGTGTCCTCTTCTAACTTGGAGCTTATTTCTCATACAGATTCACCAAGGTATCCATACAGTCCTTGGCAGTCATCAACGAAATCATTGTAGACATTATATTGTCTTTGAATGAGTCAAATATGATTCACTTGGCCTGTGCTTGACTCTTCCTGAAGGCAGTTCTTCCTACATTATTCATTGGTTCCTCCACCACTGTGGTCACATACTGATCAAGATCATGCTCTTGCAAGATATTTGTTATATGGAGCTTCCACACATTAAAGTTGGTAGCTCCTTTGAGCCTATCTTCGGCCCTTACTGAAATGGAGGATGCCATGGTCCTCACACTAGAAACTTAATCAATATTACTTGGATCTATGTGTACCTGCTACTGCACTTCAACATGTTTAACACACCCTAAGTTCTGATACCATGTTAAATTATGAGCTTGATTTCTTATGTGGATTAATTCTTTTATTTTCTTTAATACTTTGATTCCAACTTAATACACTTCAAAAATTCCAAATCATAATTGAATAGCAATAACTATGTAGATAAGTAAACATGCACATCAACAACAAATATACCCTAGGGAAACCCTATACAGGGAGAAAAACCCCAACAAACAATATTCCTTTATTGCATCAATAATGTAAGATCTCTTACAAATATCCACCATGAATTTTCTGCTCTCAAAGAGCTTGCCAAGATGACTCTGACCTGACAAAGACTTAAAAGACCTTGCTGAAATACACCTTTGATATGCTTCCTCTTTATCACTGATGTGCTCCTCTATTACTTCACCCTCAACCTGCATATGAAAACCGTGTTTCAAAACTGTGTTGCAGAACTGTGTTGAAGAGAGGGTTCGACCTCTTCTTATATAGGCTTAAGAGGGGAAGAGGAGAAACTCGAAATAGTAGTCTGATTGCATGCATTAAACACAAATCATCTTAATACTTTAGTTTGAACTTAGAACTAGACTTGAGATTGGTTACAACTCAGCTTTAGACTTTAGTTCGAACTTAGAACTAGACTTGAGATTGGTTACAACTCAACATTACACTTTAGTTCAAACTTAGAACTAGACTTGAGACTGACATGCTTTAGTTCGAACTTAGAACTAGACTTAAGACTTTAGTTGCAACTCAACATTACACTTTAGTTCTAAAATAGAACTAGACTCAAGACTTTAGTTGCAACTCAACATTACACTTTAGTTCTAAAATAGAACTAAACTCAAGACTTTAGTTGCAACTCAACATTACTAAAATAGAACTAGACTCAAGACTTTAGTTACAACTCAACATTACACTTTAGTTCTAAAATAGAACTAGACTTGAGACTTTAGTTACAACTCAACTCTTTACAAGGAAATTCGAAATTCTCTTCATGGTGGATAATGTTACACGTGTCAACGCACTAGATCAATACATATATATCATTTGCAATATTAGGAATATCGTTTGTTTCTAGATCATAGGAATTTTATATTCAACCTAACTTTTTCTAGATGCCTTGACTTTTTCTCATGGATCACAAGGTTTGAATAAGCTCACAGAGGTTGTATGTTCCCCTTGACTTTTGCACTAGTCTGTCTATGTTCATAGAGGTTGTACATTCCCACCGACTTTTGCACTAGACTGTTTATGCTCACAGAGGTTGTACGTTCCCCCTAAATTTTGAATTAGACTCACATAGCATCTCGTTCGTCCTGACTTTTGGTTTGACTCACAGAGGTTGTACATTCCCCTTAGCTTTTGTCAATACCTCACAAGACTGGTTGATTCTCCAAATCTCCCTGGCTAGCCTCCGGGTGGCCCATATGGCCTCTCATTGGAGAATGATTGTCGATGCTGCCAAATTTAACATGGTATTGGTCTTGATCCTTCTTGGTTGCATCTTCTCCTGTCTTGGCTCCACCTCTAGTCACTATGTTAATTTTCTTCTCATCTTCTTCTTTGTTTTCCACCCCGATCCATTGCACGTTATGATTAGTATGGTTCCTCTTGTCCTGTGTTTTTATCAACAGTGTTGGGAAGACTTTTTTTTCATGGTATGTTGTGCGATAGTACATACATGTCACATGTGGTTGTGGGAAGTCTCTTGCATAGTGTCCTAGTTTCTAATAGTTATGACACACTGCTGGTCCTCGACCTCCTCCTAAGCCTCTTACTCCACGACCTCCTCCTCTTAAGCCTCCTTTGTTTCCCTGATTATCTTCGTGCAGTTTGTTATACTGAGGTCCTTGATTATACTATGGATGTTGGTTATTGTACTATTGTGGTGTTGCAAATTGTTGTGCAAAATTATATTGTTGTTTCCCTTGAAACTTTTGCGCATTATACTGTGGTTGTGCTACAAACTATTGTGCGAGATTGTACTATGGTTGTTGCACAGTGTTGTACTGTGGCGATTGTGAATATTGTCCTATTACATGTTCAACCTGCACCCTGTATGTATCTGCAATCCTTTTTTTCATCATTTCCAAGGTTCTACAGTGCTTGTCTTCATGTCCAAATGACTTAGAAAAATTACAAAAGGTACTCCTCAGAACTGTCTGGTACTTCTTCATCAAGGGGCAATGATAAGGATCATGCCCATGAGTTTTCCAAATCTCGCACCATGGTCCTCATCAAGCCAAAGGGTTTGGCATACCCACTCCAAGATACTGTGAAAATAATGGACACTCATTCTTGTGATGACCTTTTGTCCTATACATTGTACACCAACCACCTTCTCTTTTCTCCTTTCCTTTGTTCTTATTTAACTGGAATTTTAAGTTCTTCAAATCGTTCTTCAACTCTTCCACAACTAGATATGTATGTTTGTACTGGTTTTTCTCTAGTTGCAAGGCTTCCTGCAGAGCCTCACCCTGACTTTGGAATTTATGTTGTCTCAAAGGATAGTTCATGTGTGGCAACAAATAATTAACAAACAAGTTCCTATGTTGTGTGTCAGTAATAGTATACTTTAACTTACCTTTTATCCTCTTGAATTTTTGGTCCACTTCCCAGACTAATTCTCCTGGTTTCTGCTTGATCTCTATCATTTCATTCATAAATTGGTATTCTGAATTTGGTTTCTGAAATTCATTTACTAATTGTCTCTTCACATCTGTTACAATTGTAGGTGTTCTTGTTGGGTTATTTGTTGAGAGACCCATGTACCAATCTAATAAATGGTCTCTAAAAGTAGTTTCCAACTGTGCAACCTTTGTATCCTCGTTTGTAATCTTCTTTTCTTCCCATATCTTCTCATAGATGAATAAATGTTTTTCTGGGTCATCTGACCCATCCCCTCGGAACTCTGGTTACATGATGGTTAGATATTGTCCTACCATTGTGAAATTTTCTAAACTTCCAACTTCGTATAGTGTAGAGACTTGACTGCTACTTGCTGAACTTGAACTTTTGCTACTAGATCCACATCCTGAAAACATTCTTCTACCACTAATCACTTACTGGTTAACTTATTTTTCTTCTTCAGTTGTATTAGTAACATATGGGGTTGTGGGTTCCACACTAATTCGGATTTGGAATGGAGAGACTTCTTCTATGATGGACCCATGACCTCTAATTTTCCTCTCATATGTGACACACAATATATCCTTAATCTTCCTCATGGCACAGAGATACTCTACCTCTTCCTCATCGTTTTCCAAGCCCTATCGCTCTACTACAACACTCTTCTTATTATTCATTCTATATTGGTAGGGTCGTTCGTTGCGCGTCACACCTACATTCCTTATGATTTCCATGGTATGTTTATCATCCATCATGATGGGGTCCATTTCCTCCTACTTATGTCTACTCTCCATAGCCCTCTCCATTTCTCAGAACTTCCTTAGTGCTTCCCCCAACTCCCCCATGCATGCAGAGTGATTTAGTTGTCTGATTCCATGGTCATCACGCCTTTATCATGTAATGCGATCTTGATCAACATGTAAATAGACTTAATGTACCTTCCTCTAGGTCCCTTCAAGAAATCCTACTCTACAACAGTGTATGACTTCACTCTATCTACTGTAAACTCAATGATAAACCCCACAGTAATGTTGTCTAGCCAAAAATCCACTGCACGCATGAATTTATTATTAACCCTTTCCAACTGCGCGATATTTTCAGTAGTCCACGTGATCCAGGTGGATATTGGTGGCCACCTACCTTTTCCAACTGGCTCAAAACAATTTTCTGGCAATTTTGGTAATTTACTATTTTTAGCATTTTTTAACTTTCGGGGCCATTTTGAGGCCCTGAATGAAATTTTTGGGAAAATGGGGAGCAATATGGAAGTTCCTTCAATATTGCCTCCAAAATGAATCTCCTCGAATACCTTTCCAACGGGCTATCATGCGCCTAAAACAGAGATCATATGCAAAAGTTACAAACCCCGGAAGTTGATGTACTAACTTACCCAAATGGGGCCCACATGACTTTTGGTGCTTCATCTCCTAGGGTTAGGTTTTTGGATGTTTAGGGTTTTTGGCATTCCTGTTTATTGTAAAAATGCCTTAAGAGCCTCATTGTAATGATCTTCTTGCGAATGTGAGTAGCCATCACACCTCTTCTTAGAGATAAGCTTCCACCATTCTAGTGAGTTTTTCACTTTGTATTTTTATAGTCTCTGTACATTTATTTCATGAATAGAAATCGTGTATTACTGTATCTCTGTGTTTATGGTTGCATCTCTGATACATTTTTGTTATATTATTAGATATCCGTGATATCTCTGTGCATTTCTTTATTATATCTCTGCTCTCATTTCATGCCAAAAATAATCTGTATCAGTGGTATCAGAGCTCTTGATCATTTTTTTCAGTGCAAGTCCCCGACGAGGTCCGAGTATAGAAAGTTGGGTCTCGATCTTGTATCTCTTGAAGAAAATCTCTCTCACACGCCCAAGAAACCCTCCATGGTGGAGGAAAAGAAAAACGATAGAGCAAATGATCCTACCAATCTGTTGCTTGAGCAAGCTCTCACGCGACAGAGGGACAAAATGATGGATAATTTTGCCCACATCCTTAAACGCCTACCAATAACAGTAGGTGCATCTTAATCAAGCGGCCACTTTGGAGGCACCTCACCTTTCAAGGTACAAGTTAATTTTGATATTCCTGTATTTGAAGGACAGATAGATGCAGAAGCCCTAGACAAATGGTTAAATCTGCTAGAAGGTTATTTCTCTGTTCACAATTTTTTCGATAGAGAAAAGATCACCTTCACACTCCTTAAAGATCTCCTCCATGTCAAACATTTGCGGGAAAATTATTGGGAGAAAAGTTCCACAGAGGAGTCTGGAATATATGGGGCCGAGCCCACTTGGGATTTTTTTGTGGATGCGGTAAAGGAACAATATTACCCTGTTAGAAACTATGAGGACCAGTACATGAGATGGACCACACTGTGACAAGAGAGGGGCCAAGTAGTGTCAAAGTTCAGCAATACCTTCCATACCTTGTGCACCAAGCTGGGTATCAAAGACTCCAAGGGACATTTGGTTCTGAAATACCGTGGGGCTCTACACAGATACATCCAAACTGAAATGGATTTTCTGGACATCTCATCACTCGGTGTTGCTTATCGATATGCTCTTAAAATCAAGAATAAATTTAAGAAACAGAAAAAATGAGAGTTCGGGTCTGCAAATCCGCAACAACCAAAGTATGACAAACAAGGCCCTAACAAACAGTCTCCCAAAAACCAGTCCAAGCCATAGGAAAAGAAGGGTCACGGGAAGACAAATAAGGACACTGGAAAATGGTGCGATTTCCACAAAATCCCCTGGCACAACATCGATGAATGTCACTCAAAACAGTCATTGGTGGTCGATATCAAAGACAAGGAGACGAACCTTGATTCAGAATCTGATTCTGAAAATACTGGTAAAAGACAGATCATCGACGTATACCCCACTGCTATTGTCGCGACCGCAGCAATTCAACCAGAAGAACCAACAGATCCTGAAGAGGGGGAGCGCATTTTTCATTCACATATGTGGGTGAAGGGGACCCCACTGCATTCTATTGTTGATAGTGGAAGCCAAAAGAACCTCATTTCAGTAGAGGTCATCAAACAGTTGGGATTGTCGACAACATCACACCTGCAACCATACAACATCAAGTGGCTTCACCAAGGACGAGATCTTTTTGTCAGCCAATAGTGTCGATTGTCATATGGCATCCATCCCTTCAAGGATGAGGTATTATGCGATGTTTACGCATTCGATGGTTGTGATGTTCTCTTGGGCAAACCATATATGTGGAAGTTCCATGTTGTTTATGAGTCTCGACCCCATAGTGTCACTGTTACTTTGGGGGTTCATCTCTACAGAATACCATAGGTAGTTCCAACTACTATCCCACCTAAACAGTGCCCCAAGGTAGCATCTCATACTACAAAATTTAGCTTCTTCACAATCTGTTCAAAGGGTGAATAGAAGGATATTGAAACCACTATAGTCTTAGTCCAAGCACCTTCTATCCAACAGAAGCAGGTAGACAAGGTTGCAGCAAAGCGCAAATATTCCTTCTGCACACCGTCCTCTCGTGTAGCTCAACTTGTTGAACAACCTCATCCTCAACACGTTTGTGACAGACTTCCACAAACCGAGCAGCGCGACGTCTCCATCAAGGCAAGCAACTCACCAAGATTTAGATTCAGCAAACATTTTTTCCTCTCCCCCGGGCACTCAATGCAATGGATACCATTGCTTCCTAAGGAGGGAGGATTTATCTAGGTGGATATTGGTGGCCATCCACCTTTTCCAACTAGCTCAAGAAAGTTTTCTAGCAATTTTGGTAATTTACTACTTTTAGTAGTTTTTAACTTCCAGGGCCATTTTGAGGCCGTAAATGAATTTTTTGGGAAAACAGGGAGAAACATGGATTTTCCTTATATATTTCCTCCAAAATGAATCTCCTCGATGATACCTTTCCAACAGGCAATCATGCACCTAAAATGGAGATCGTATGCAAAAGTTACGACCCTAGGAAGTTGATGTACTAACTTACCCAAACGGGGCCCACATGACTTTTGGTGCTTCATCTCCTAGGGTTAGGTTTTTGGATGTCTAGGGTTTTTGGAATTCATGTTTATTGTAAAAAGGCCTTCAGAGCCTCATTGTAATGTTCTTCTTGCGAATGCGAGTAGTCGTCATATCTCTTCTCAGAGATAAGCTGCCACCATTCTAGTGAGTCTTTCACTTTGTATTTTTACAGTCTCTGTACATTTATTTCATTAATAGAAACCATGTATTACAGTATCTCTGTGTTTATGTTTGCATCTCTAATCAATTTCTGTTATATTATTGGATATCCTTAATATCTATGTGCATTTATTTATTATATCTCTGCTCTCATTTTGTGTCAAAAATACACTACTAGCCTAATCCAGTTAGTCGGATGGGTATCCTTCAACCTTAAGAACCACTCTTGTAATAAACCTAGAAAGAAACAAAAATATGCTTCATGCAAATCAGTAAACACATACCTCTACAGGTATTGGTGCGATGTATACCTATAACCCTTATTTTCTTTCTGCGTGAACTCCAACTACTTTGTCTCTAACCATCTTTCAATCTCTTGCTTCGTAGGATTCCATGGCTTGAACATCCATTTCTACCATTGCATCTTCTTCACCAAACCCCTTCTTGGCTCTCCTTCTTAGTTCTATCCGGAAATGGAACCATTTGTTGGACTTATGGGTTGACCCAAGTTCTACCTTATTTCTCTAACAAAACCCTTATCACCATCAACGTGCACAGAGTGCACAATGTAGTCTCACCCGAGATGATTTATGGGTGATTTCAGGATGCAAATGTTTGTAGTCATGGAAGGGATGGGGGGATGTTCTTTATACTTCTTATTTCTACTTAACCATGCATTTGATTTCAGTATTCATCATATCCATTCATTCATTTTCATACTTATTTTAGTGCGCACTATAAATAAACCATTCATTCATCTATCTTAACCATTCAATCATAAATGCATAAATAGTAAAACATTCAACCACATTTCACACATAGTTTTACCGTGGTTCACCCCCTCTAGGGATACATCCACAAAGATCTTTTTCTTCTTTTCTTATTCATAAGAAAGAGTTTCACACATTACATCATAATATGGAGTAGTGAGGTGGACCAGGATTGCACCAAGATCCACAAATTGGGACTTGAACCTCAGCTACTTCAAACTCATCCGAGCTCTACAACTCTCAAAACAAACTTTGATTCACAAAGACTCCAAAAATAGGTTCTCCCAGAAAGATATGGAAACAATACTTCCAAGAGTCTTTAGATAGATATCCCTCAACCTACTTTCTATCTATTCTATTTATATTACAAAATTAGGTTAGAAACCCTTACAATACATCCCAAAATACTAACCCTAACATGGCTACGTTTGTCCACATTTGGATTAGATTTCCGCAAATCCAGTCACGCGATCTTCTTTTTCTCAAAATGTGGCACGCTCTCCTTCTTGGTCCAATCTTCCTCATTTGATACGTTACTCTCTGAAACATGCCTACTCCAATAGCCTCCTTCCCTTGGATGGTATAGAACTTCTCCCAATTCTATGGATGATGCGTCCACGTGTACATGAAACTCCTTCTTCCAATCTAGAAAAATTAAAATCAACACAATCACCAACTTCTGTTTCAGGGTGTCTAACCCCTTCTGACAATATTCATTCCAGTGAAACTTCACTTCCTTATTTAGTATCTTCTCCATCGATGTTGTAAGCTGTGCATATCCCTTGATGAATTTCCTATAGTAACTTGTATGACCCAATATCTCCCTAAGCTATATGATTAATGTAGGTGGTTCTAACTCCAAAATGACCACACTCTTATCCGGGTCTACCAATATTCCATGTTTGCACACTACATGTCCTAACATAATTCCAAATGGTGCACAAAAAATGCACTTCTTCAAGTTCAACGAAATCTGACACTTCCTGCAACGATCCAACATGAGTCTAAGAACTTCTATATGATCCTTTAGTAGACAGAACATTTTCCAGTCATCCAATTGGACTTCGAGGAACTTATGTATGAACTCTTTGAAGGCCACAACTACTACCCTAGAAAACACTGTAGAGGAATTCTTCAATCCAAAGGGCATAACCGTGTACTGATAACTTCCCCATTCCATAACAAAAGTGGTCTTGTGTCAATCCTCTTGCATGATTCCTATATGATGGTACCCAAAGTATGTTTCATGTCCTCCTACGTTCTCTAGTACCTCATCCATGAATGGTGTTGGAAATGGGTCATGTAAGAATGCATCATTCAACTTTCATAGATCTACATAGATCATGATTCCTCATATCTTCTTTTCTTGTACCACCATCAAACTGATCCACTCATATTCTTCTACCGGTTCAATAATTCCTACATACAACATCCTATCTATTTCAACTTTTACCTTCTCCTTATACCTTGTATTTATCCTGTAAGGCCTCTAGCGTAGTGACTTAGTTCCTGGTTTCAGTGGGATATTTATCTCTCCCAGGTATCGTGCTATTCCCTTCATATCTAAAAAATTCATTGCAAATAATTCCCGGTATTCTCACAATAAGTTTGCAATCTTGTCAACTATCTCCTCATTCCAATAGTCCCCTATCTGCACAAACTTGGGATTATATGTTGTCCCAATGTTTACCTTTTGTGTCTTTATTGTCTATGTATATGCGGCGGATTCGAGTTCTATCCCTTCTATGGATTGTTCTCCTTTTGTCCCAGGTATCTGTACATTCCTAGGATCTTCTTCATCATATTTTTCCTTGGCTACATTATAGCATTCCAGTAGCTTACGGACAATCATCTTGTTTATGTGCTCCCTGCATACTCTTATCACCTCCATCATTTCTTCTTCCGATGAGATCTTCATCTGAATAACCTGTAGCAGTTCATCTATGGAAAGAGACTCGTGTTCAAATGTAAATTTGATCTTGAGCCTCTGGATCAATTCTTCCCATCTTGTTGTCTCCATGCGCATTTCCAACTCTAAGTAGCAGTTCTTAGGAATTGTTCCCAATGTGTGTATAAATCGATGTGTCCACTCTATCTCTGGTACTATACCCCAAAAATCCATGCACTGTTCCACATGACTTGTTGGGTCACTCTCCCCTACATATTTCTACACAATGTTTTCTCCCTCAGTTCCAAGCCTTATTTGCATTAGTCTGTTACATTGTAGCCATTATTTAATTCCCTATTTTTATGCAAGCCACCATCTAGCTAGAGTCACTTTTAATACCACATCGAGTGCTAACAACCTTTGTTATTCAGGTACCTGCAACTCAATTTTTTTTACAAGCATTCTTATATCAGATAATCCATCATACCTGGGCAGGTTACACAGATATTTTCTAATCCAACGCATGAAACGAGTCATGCATGCACATCGTCTGCTGGAAACTTAATGCATTCTTTGTTGTCAATGCTCTATACCTACTTCAGAATCTGACGCACATGAACTGACACTTTTCCAATTCAACGCACCATCTGTTGTCGAGTTGACATAATCCTCCATCCACGTAGTCATGTTGTATAAATTGTAAATGTCATTCCCTCTTGTTGGTTCGATGTATCCCTTTCCTTCTGATGGGTCCAAGGGTTCCATAACTTTCAAATATCCAACTTCAAATATCATCTCCCTCCTCTTTAAGTTGATTATTGCTTGGTTATCAAAATCCCATTCCATTCCCATCAGTGATGGATATGGTTGAATGTCATACGCAATATCAATAACTTCAAATTCTGCCATGTTGCACACCCCATATATGTTCACAGGTACTCCTTTCAACCGACCAATCAAGACTATTTTGTGCTAGTTTTATAATCTGAGTTGAACAAGAGACCATACCAACTTGGGTTTTCCCATCAATTCCCATTTCTACTTAGGTAACACATTCATGTAAGATCCCAAGTCCAAAATAATATTATCCACATCATACTCTCCAATTTGCACACTAAATCATAATTATTCATTGTTTCGCTTCTTGCACAATACCTGATTTACCATCCTTTGTGCAATTGGAGGCTCCCTTCCTCTTGTGTATGATCAATCATGTCACGTAATGTACTCAAAGCAACCTCATCCTTGATTAGTTCTACCAAATTTCTCAAGAATTTTGTTAGCATACTTACCTTCCCCGTTGGATTGTTTGGCATTACGTGATCTTCTTCATGAGGTCCTGCGGATGTTGATTCTTCCCAATCCATTCCACATACTTTTTTATTTTCCCTCTAATATGTATTTTTTCTTGTAGAGGATCAAAGGATGGAATGGGAACTATTGACTTCATTACCCATTGTTCTATCTACTTACCTTCATATGTCCTATCAGTCCCTGTTCTATCTCCTCCATGTGCAACCATGACTACCATGGGCCCTTCATTGTGTCTTTCGGCTGATATCATCTGCACATTCTGACTCATATTTGGGTTCTAGTTTCCTTTGGCCTACCAGTTCGCAACTAGTTGGGGACAATATTTTGTTGAATGATCCAGTGCTCTGCAATATGTGCATGTCGTACATGGATTCTGGTAGTTGTTGGTCAAGTGTTTAGGTTGGTTACAATTGTAACATATAATCAGTCCTCTTCCTCCTCTTCCAAAATTCCCTCTACTTCAGCCTCAGCCAAATTTTCCTATGTTCCCCTGATTGAAACCTCTTGGATTGTTGTATTGTGGACCCCTCACTTCTGCTGCAAAATTTTCTACCTAGATCCTGTACATATCGGATGTTTTCTCCCTCATCAAGTTGAACATGCGATAATCCTTCTCCTCGTGTCCTACATATTTGAAAAAAATGAAAAACAAGTTCTTTGGCATACTTTGGTGTTTATGTAGTAGTGGACACTCTATTAGGTGATGGCCCAATTTCTTACACATTTCACATTATCCTCCTCTCGACAATGATTTCAATGCTTTTGTTGCTAAATATTGTGTGAAGGCTAGGCATTTGTCCTTGTGATGGCTTTCGGTCCTACATTTTTTACACCAAACTTGCTCATGTTTATCCTTTCCCTTCGTCAGTTCTTCCAATTGAATTGTCAATGCATCCAACTCCATCTGAACATGCATCATTCCACCATTGTATCCCACTAGACATGACTCCAGTTTCATCGTAATCTCTAATGCCTCAGGGTATGATGCAACCTTCTGCTGGATCAATGTCCTGCGAATGTGTGGAAGAAGCCCTTCAATAAACTATTCTTGGTTTTGTTGATATAGGATCTAGAAAGTTAATCTACCCATAATATCCTTAAGTCTCTGGGTATAATCCCATACCAACACTGCTTGTACTTGTTTGATCTCCTTCAATTATGTGATGTACTGTAATTCCAACTTTGGCTTCTTAAACTCCTTCAACAATGCTTGCTTAATCTCTGCCAACATCTTGGCATGTCCTATAGGCGTGGTTCTCTGTAACTTCATATACCATACTAGCGCACGACCTCTAAATGTAATCTCTAACTATGCAATCTTCACAAATTCATCATGTATGTTCTTTGCGGCCCAAATCATCTCGCACACAAGAAAGTGTTGTTCTGGGTCCTCTGACCCAATTCCTTGAAACTCCAGTAGCCTAAGAGTATTATCCACCCCAACAATGTTGTTTGATGTAGTCCCCCCACTTGGTGATGCTGGTTGACTCTGATTCTAAATCTATGCACTACTCCCACTATTTTGACTACTACTACTACTTAGTCCTCCTTGACTAACTATAATTTATTTTGAAAATTCTACAAATTTTAATTCTGATTGTGATGATGCACATGGGGTCGTGGAATTGACGCATGATTCTATATGTGTAGTACTTGTTGGATTTTCTAATATTGGAATGGATTGGAACTCCTTTTCTTCTCCTCCTAGGTATGGTACCTCCGCGATCCAGACTAGTACACAAGGTTCTCCTCCTCTGGCTCACTACATGACTCTGTTCTCTCAACCTCAGTGTTTTTCCTCTTGTACCTCTTCCCTCTGCACAACTCTCCAAACTTGTATCCTTCCTCTCGTATATCTTCTTCTTCCATCCTTAGTCCTTCCCCACCTCTTTCATTTCTTCCTTCCTTCTCACAGACAATCCTCCTGCCATCCCCCAGTTCCCCTATGTGCATGAACCCCTTAGAATTCGGATTGCATCACCATCACATTCTTTTCACACAATAGCATATTTATCCATGTATTTAATGATTTCAAGAACCTCCCACGTGGACCTTTGAAAAAGTTCCTTTCTGCGATAGTGTATGATTGAATACAATCTACGAAAAACTATGTAACATAACCACCTAGTAATCTATTAAAAAAAAATCAATTGCTCGAGTAGTTGGGTTACTTACATAATTCAACTGTCTCACCAATTCGGGAGTCCAGTTTCTTGGTGTTGTGGTGATGAACCTTCCAATTTTATCCACCAATCTTATTAGTCACTCTGTCAGAATAACGAGAAATTTGCCAAAGAAAATTTCATGCATATCTGTGAATACATACTTTTGCAACCATTTCTTGTCACTCATACAAGGGTTTTTGTTCTCTTGTCATGTGAATTCTCGTTCCTTCCTTTCCAACCATTCTGAAATCTCATGCTTAGTCAGATTCCAAAGCATCCCCTTAATTGCAAAGTCTCGATCCCAACTTTGATTGTTCAACCACCAATCATTTTCTCATTAACTAATTTTTCCTTGGGATCATGATGAGTCTTATTATTTTAGCAAAGAGAATTTGGGTCATTTGACATAATGAACCCTCTCTACAGTTTCCTCACTCTTTCCTCTAGTGATATCATGGCCAGTACTTCAAGTCTTCACCCCCATAGTTAGTTGTTGGAAATATAAACAATAATAATACATTTACATTGTTCACATTCCATAGCATGGTAATCATAAGTAATGATTAATTACAAGTTGGGGAAATATGGGTATTACAATCCCCTCCCCCTTCAAAGGAACACCGTCCTCAGTGTTCTTTCTTAGTAACATCTTCCATTCAATTGTCATTCATCTGCGTTAGAAATATTCATCCTCTTTCTTGGTCAGGTCCTTTCCAGAACCTTAGCCTTCATCACTTGCCTTCAATAATTTTGGACAACAATCATATTAATCATAATTTCATGCGAAAACATCTTACTGTTGTGCAAAATTCAAGAGGAAAATTTTCATAATCCAGTGCAATACTTATCTGTTCAGTTCATGGATATGTATCCATATGGTTGTCTTGTTATATTAGATCATCTTTTGTCTTTGAAATACTCATTGTGTGCATGATCCCAATCTATAGTTTATAAGAATTATCAAAGCCTCATCTTCCTTGTGGTCACTCACCCTCCAGGCCCAGGATCAAGCATCCCCTTCTCTACTATACAGTCCCTCGAGTGATCCATCTTTCCTTTCCATGGATTTATCGCACAAGAAGAGTTCTAAAGACTTAATTGAGTCTTATAGTCGAGGTGTCCCTATGAATTTCTCTTCTGATGTGTCTGTCTAGGTTGTGTTACCACAACACAACATATTATAGGGAGATCATGGATTACCACATGGTTCTCATGTCTCAACAGTATCCTTTTTCATGCTTTCCAACTTGATAGCCTTCATCTGTCCTCCCTAAAAATATATTTTTCATCTCACCTATATAACAAGTATACATAAATTATGAGATATTATCCTCAATTTCAAATTCATAATTTTCTTGCAAATCTGTCACCCACAAATTTCCAAATTCCACATTTATTTTCAGATTTGTTCCGCACAGGAACCGGATTCACAAGTATGGGACTTTCCTTCCCATAGAAGTTTGGCTCATCATGCAATTGATCTTCCTTATGGGCTTACAACACTGCCATATCCAAGACCCTTTTCTTCTTGCAATTTCAACATTCCTCAGCCAAACAAATTGTTAGCTTTCATGCACATTATATTTTCAAAATTATGCATACTAATAGTCCAAGTCATTTTCATATATTCAAGATGGGTACAAAGCAAAATGAAATATCATTATTTATATATGCATCCTTTCAAAATACCAAATTTTCCAAATGCAACTCAAATATCAATTGACTTTAATCAATGCGCCAATATTCATGCCCACATTCACACCCAATGTACCCTTACATTGGGTTCAAGTTTGCCATACTTTTGACAAGAACTTTTTCAGGGTGTGTTGGAGCTCAACCAACCTCTTCACCACAATTTTAATCATTCTCATTCACTCTTACAGTAGGACTATGCTTCCTGCTACAGGCTGATCACGATCTCAAATCAACACATATGAAACTGAAAGTTTCTCTTGAATGCACCCAAGCATTCTTCCTTCATTAGTAATCGGGGTGCCAACACTCATGGCCACCCAAATTATCTTTTCTTTAACACCTCTACAATTCAAGTAGATTATTGGAAGGTCCTCCTTCATTAATGGGAAATCCATTGTTTTCCCTCTTATGCAAACATGCATTTCCTCAATGTATTCCATGCAATGTGCTAACTATGAGCACCTTTATTCCCAATATCCCTAGATTGGTCATTGTACCCATGGTACTCCTTACTCATGCATTTTCTTGCAAGGATTATAACTTATCCTTGACTGACATAGAATTCTGCTCTCTATTATTCAGATTCTTCTTTCATGAATCTTACCTTACTTGGGTAGCAATGGCATACAACAGCCACTCAAAATTATTTTCATATCATTAAGATAATGAAATATTTTCAGAAGCGATTCTTACCAAATCCCTTCATACCTTATTCCATACATGCATGAACATTTTTATACCTTTTTTGTATGCTAGCACCCTTTTTCAAATTTTTACCTCATTAGTAGTGCTTCATGGGGATCCCAAAGTCCCTTCAACAATATTTTAACAACCACCTTCTCATAGTCATCCTCTCCTTGAGGTTTTCATTGGAAACTATCTTTCTCAGCAGCTCCAATTTATTTCTACACATGATATACATCACAAATATATAGGTGTCATGTAAAATAAAAATGCATGTATCATAGCATTATAGTCAATAAAACATTTTCAAATATGTCCTCACATATCTCTATGCACTTCATGTTGGTTATGGAGCCTGATTATCTTCATGATTCAGAGGTTTTTGTTTTCAGTCGTGTTTATACCCCATGAAGACTTTACACCCCGGAAGAATGTACACTCCTCCACGCGGGGGAGTGTAGAGGGGGGTCACCCCCTCTGCGAGGTCCGAGGGAAAGTAGGAGTTCGGGGGCGAAGCTCCCCGAAGGAAAAATTGCCTTGTAAATGTATATTGTAATTTCATTGTAAATCTGGACCATTCATTATAAGGTCGCGTATCTGATGGTAGAAGTTATGTTAAGGTTTTTTCCCTAGAATGAAACCCTCTTTTATGAGGGAAATGTATTGCGGCTATGTATCATTGCGAATATTGTATTTTGATAGAGGAGACTGTGAGAGAAAGAAGAGGAAGTTACAGCGGGTGCGTTGTAGGTTGTATCCCTTCATTTGTTGGATAATAATAAAGGAAGGACCAAGCAATTTCTCTGGTGGACATAGCCCACACTATATGAACCACGTATATCTGTGTCTCTATTGTATTGTGTATCTTCTGTGTTTTATTTCCGTATTTATTTTATTTTATTTCTCTGTGATCCTGTTTTTCTAACAACTCGTATTAGAGAAAAAGATAACTCACATGAAAAGAGAGTTCCTGGTTCAAGTGGGAGCAATGGTGGAAGATGGAAAGTTTAGGGTCGAGAAATTTAATGGCCAAAACTACCAGTTATGGAAGATGAAGATGGAAGATTATTTATATCAAAAGGATTTACTCCTACCATTGGGTGGAANAGAGTTCCTGGTTCAAGTGGGAGCAATGGTGGAAGATGGAAAGTTTAGGGTCGAGAAATTTAATGGCCAAAACTACCAGTTATGGAAGATGAAGATGGAAGATTATTTATATCAAAAGGATTTACTCCTACCATTGGGTGGAAGAATAAAGAAGCCGACGACCATGAAGGACGAATAATGAGAGGTTCTTGAATGAAAGGCACTAGGAATGATACGGATGAGCCTAGTAGCGTCAGTGGCTTTCAATATTTTGAAAGAAAATAAAACGAAGGAGTTTATGGACGCATCAGCTAAACTGTATGAAAAACCCTTGACGTCCAATAAGGTATTTCTATTGAAGAGATTATTTAATATGAATATGTAAGAAGGTGGGTCTATTGTAAATCATTTAAATGAATTTAATATGGTTACTAATCAACTAAGTTATGTAAAAGTGGACTTTGATGATGAGGTCGAGGCTCTTCTAATCTTGTGATCATTTCCAGAAAGTTGAAATGGCTTGGTCATGGATGTAAGTAACTCTGTTTCTTGTTCAAACACTATAAAATTTGATGATTTTGTTGGTGTTATCCTTAGTGAGGAAATGTGACGTAAAAGCACAGGTGAGACATCAAGTAATGCGTTAAACATGGAGAACATGGAAAGACAAAAGGATAGAGGAAAGGGCTCATGGAACCGCGAGAATTCTAGGAAGGGTAGATCCAAATCCAGATTTGGAAAGATAGAGTGTTGGAATTGTGGGAAGAAAGGACATCTGAAGAAAGACTGCAAAACTCCAAAGAAACAAAGAGATGGACAATAGGATAAAAATAAAGAAGCAAATGTAACAGGTGATGTGTTACAAGATGCTTTGATTCTTTCTGTAGATAATATTTATGAGTCTTGGGTAGTAGATTCAGGGGCTTCATTTCATGCCACACCCCATAGGAAACATTTTCTAGATTATGTTCAAGGTGATTTTGGACAGGTTCATTTGGGTGATGATGCAGCATGAAATTTTTTTGGAATGGGAAAGGTAAAAATAAAACAAAGAAATGGAAACCAATGGTTGTTGAAAGAGGTAAGACATGTTCCAGATCTACGAAAAAATCTAATTTAAATAGGGTAGTTGGAAAGTGAAGGTTGTAAATCCATATTTATAGATAAGGCGTGGAAGGTCACCAAAGGATCATTGGTGATAGCAAAAGGAGATAAGGTAGGTACATGGTATTTATGTACTGGTAATACTGACTCTTCTATTTCTTTAGCTTCTATAGGAGTGGATACAACACTATGGAATCATAGGTTTAGACACATGAGTGAGAAGGGGATACAGATACTTCACAAAAGAAATTTGTTGCCAGATATTAAACAAATTGATTTGGATTTCTGTGAGCATTGTGTTTATGGAAAAAAAAAGAGTCAGATTTCTCAGAGTCAGAAAAGAAAAGAAGAGTGAAAGGTTAGATCTTGTGCATACAGATGTATGGGAACCAACTCAGGTATCATCTCTTGGTGGATCTCATTATTATGTTACTTTTATTGATGATACAAATAGAAAAACTTGGGTTTATTGCATTCAACAAAAATATGATGTTTTTGATACTTTTTAGAAATGGAAAGTTTTGGTTGAGAATGAGACAGGAAAAAGGTTGAAGTGTCTCGGATAAGATAATGGAGGTGAATATTGCAGTAAGGATTTTGATGATTATTTTTCATAACATGGTTTTTGTAGAGAGCAGACAATTCTAGGAACACCACAAGAAAATGGTGTGTCAGAAAGGATGAACAGGACAATCATGGAGCATGCAAGGAGTATGAGATTTCATGTTGGTTTTCCCTTACAGTTATGGGAAGAAGTTGTAGATACTGATGTTTACTTAATAAACAGAGGACCTTCAAGCTCTTTGGATGGTATAATTCCAGAGGAGGCATGTACAGGTAAAAAGGTAAACTATTCTTTTTTGAAGACTTTCGGTTGTGAATCATTTGTCCATATTGATAAAGAAAATAGAAAAAATCTTGAGGCAAAATCCAAGAAGTATACCTTTATTGGATACAATGTTAATGATTTTGATTATCGCTTATGGGATTATGAAAATAACAAAATCATTAGGAGTAGAGATGTCATATTCAATGAGAAGGTCATGTACAAAGAATAGTTGTAGGGAAAGAAACATGGAAAAGAAAAACTAGAATACACATTGCTTGATGAGATCACTAAAAAAGAAATTCCAAAGGTACCATAAAATCAAAATGTACAACAGGATCAACAGGTACCTCAAACCCTTGCAAGTGTTGTTAGAAGATCTATCAGGTTAAGTAGACCCCTTGAACGATACTCTCCTTCATTGTATTATTTATTGTTGACTCATTCTTGTGAACCAGAATCTTATGAAGAGGCAATGTAGGTAGACACTAAAAAGAAATGGGTGCAAGGTATGAAATATGGCATAGACCCCCGCCCCCTCTCCTTCAGGGCTGCGTGACCTTCCAGTCTAGGATCGTTCTCAACACCCAAGTTAGATTGACTCTTTGGATCCCTGTAGGAACCCAAAAAAATCTACCACATGTCCTTCTTTACTCAAAGTGTGAGTCCTCTCAACCCCATGGCTCTCTTATTATCCCTTTGAATAAAGTTTGTGGCGGCACTCATCTCTCCTTGCGAGGCCCTTTCTATCATGTGACCTTGGGTTGTGTCTCGGGGCTCAATCACACAAAGTGCTTCAGGCTTCAGCTCTTTCCACGATGGCCAACTCTTACGTTCCTGAACTCCAAATCGGTGAACTCAAATGATGTGAGGATCAATGGTCCCTATCCCTCCTTCTGATCGGAGGCTATGATCTCTTCAGACTCTAACCTTCAGGAGTCTCTCGATGTTCTCCTCCAATATGTCCTGGAGTACTACTCCTTCGACTTGTGCGGATTTCTTCCACACGTCCCTTCCATAACCAACGGTATGGATTCAAACCGCTCTTCATGACTTTGCAAAGACCTTTGTTTTCTCTTGGAAAACCTCCTGCAGTTCCAACTCCCGGATCTCCCAATATTCTGCCACCTGTCTCCTCTTGATGATGGATGATTTCATGGTCTTTGGGACTTCGGCAAGTCCTCAACCTTATTTCACACTTAGCACAATTTCTTCTCGAGACTTAGACTGTTCTCTACTTTCTTCTGCACTCCTTCCATATTTCTGGGCAAATTCTTCTGCGACTTTGCTCCGCTTGAAACCTTCGAGGTTCTCAGTTCCTTTGCGTCCTTCAGTGGACTTTCTCTTTCCCTCCTAGCCACTTAACGCCCTTCCTCCTGGTCTTGTAAGATGAACTTGAAGTATCCTTGGTGCACTCCTTGCACTCAGCTAAGCTTTTCGACCATCTCTTCATTATCCCTTCCTGAAGTCTTAAGGCATCTCCTTTCCTTTGTCGATGCACTCTTGCAAATCCTTCCTTCCTCAGAGTGTTCAACAACCTTGGGGTTCTCTCAATGCTTCTAATGCTTCAAAAATCAAAATGTGTTTCTCTTGTACACTCTCGTACTTGCTCTATGCCCTCCTAGCAGAGTATTACAGAGTATTTAGTAACTCTACACTATGCTTCCTCCCACACAGTCTTTCTTTCCAAGGTACCCAACCACATTGAAATTTCTCTCCAAGTATGTGAATTATCCTGGTGTGCCCTCCTCGCAGCTTCTCTTCTTAATCAACTGAGTTCAGATACACACTCCTTACGTCAGCTCACAGAGTCTCAACTCTCTATTGTGCACTCCTTGCAATTAGCCTTGAGAACCAGACTTAGTCCAACACACTCACATATAGAAGAGTATATCTTTATCCTTGCAGATGATTTATAACATACAACTACAACTCAAATGGATACGAATGACATTCACAACAAAACTTCCATTACATAGAAATTGGTAAACAGGAAAAACTGTTACCTTCTATTAATGGTGGAATGTCCATTACAATATGTGAGTCCAGACTATAACTGAGTCTCATCTCTCCACTCTCCTACGACTACCTCCTATCTCCTATATAAGCTCTACTGGAAACAATACAAGCTTTTATACAAGAGGGGCTCGATGAGCTTCCCTCCAAGCTAAGCTAGTGGTGTCTAATCACCGTTCAAAATGCTTGTCTACTGGGCAGATTACAATGATGGAAATATGATCTGAATCGGATGTAGATCCCTCCTATCATCAACCACTTAATGGAGAAATCATCTCCATCTTGTACGAGGCACAAATTGACTCTTCCAACTTGTTAGCATTAATTTCCTTGTTCACACTTTAGATTCTCGAAGGAGAAATGAGAGGGTGGTTCCTCTCCCTTCCTTGAATGTGCACCACTCATGCTAATCAGCTGGCACATGTTGAGGTAGAGTGGTGCTCCTGCATCATACTCCACGGCTACAAAAATTCATGAGCTCCTGCACATGATCTTCTCGGCTCTATTGAAATCCTCCTGGATCCAAAAATTTCTCCTGAAGCCATCCTTTTTCTCCTCTTCTTTGCTTCTGCTACTGTTGCATATTCATCTTCCCTGATGCTCATGCAAGTTCCTTTCTGTCCAACTTCTCCTTGCTGACCGCTTCTTCTACTGACCTCAACATCAACCTCCTTATCTCCTCTATGGATTCTTGCAGCTGCATCATCGGTTGGTTATGCTCCATTGACTAAAACTCTTCAAGCTGCTCCATGGGTAGGTCTCCCTTATCTCCCATGTTGTTTTCATCCCCTGTGACGATGACTGGCCACTCTGTTGCAGTCTCCAATTCCGCAATCTCACCACTGAACCGTTGTTCAACTACCTCCTCTAACAGACTAACTCCTGTCAGTTCTTCAGCTGGTTCCATTCCAGCTTTCTCCAACTGCAACTCATCCTGGTAAGTATTGTCTAGCATGGATATCTCGTGGCAGCCACCTTCTGGTTCCAGACTGTCCAACCAATCCTCCAGTTCCTTTAACTCCATCTCCCACTGAGTGAGTAACTCAACTGAGTGCTCCTCTTCTGTTGGGACAGACTTCAATATCTTCTCCTTCTCCTCCATGACAGTCTCATCTTGTTTTCCTTCTATTGCATCTACAACATATGTGCTATCCTCTCCTTGACTACTTGGTAGGAATATCTCGACTCCTCCAATGACCAGAATGCACCTCTAATCCTTCTCCTCTATGATGAAAGTTTCCAACTTGTCATCATCTTCATTCACGCGGCTTGCAGTTCCGCATGAATCTTCATATGGATGAGGCCTTTATTCCTCCTCCTCTCCATCTATTAACACCCCCTGCTGACATGAACTCTCAATTGATCTCATCTCTTCTCCCTTGCCCACTTGGAAATTCGGGATGTCTCCTCTGCCCTCCTTGAAGTTTACGAGATCAACTAACCCCTTCACATTTCCCACCTGGCAACCTATGAGACCTCTCCTGCATCTCTTTCCCTCACCATTAAGGTTTTCGACATATCTCAACTCCCTATTCAATACTTGTTATTGACTTTGGGCCAACAACTTTCGAACATGCTACTTAGCTGTCCTTTTCAAAGGTCACTCGTATCTCCAGCGCACCTTTGCTTCCCGCTGCATCTTGAATGCTAGCATCTCCATCTCTGCTCGGATTTCACTGAGCTCCTTGTCCATCTCCGCTCTGCGTTTTTGTGGGAAGACTTCTCCTCGACCACACTCATGACCACTAATGTCCATCTTGTTTCACCTTCATCCCACCTGGTTGTTTACCCTTTGTTGCACACCTTGCAACAGTTATACAAAGTATCGCACTTTGTCTCCTTTGCCTACATAAATCAATTACGTGCTATGACTCTACTTGATGTAGCTAGAATATCTCCTCAATTATGTGTTCGGCTCTTATACCACTCATGGTGCAGACCCCTACCCCCTCTCCTTTGAGGTTGCATGACCTCCCGGTCTAAGATCATTCTCAACACCTGAGTCAAATTGACTCTTCATCTCCCTACTGGAACCCAAAAAACTCTACCACAGGTCCTTCTTTCCTCAAAGTGCAGGTCCTCTCAACCCTGTGACTCTCTTCTTTTCCCTTTGAATAAATTTGGTGGTGGTGCTCGACTCTCTGTTCCAAGCCTTTTCTATCACGTGACCTTGGGTTGTGTCCCAGGGCTCAATCACACAAAGCGCTTCGGGCTTCAGGCTTCGACTCTTTCCACAACGGCCAAATCTTACGTTCCTGAACTCTGAATCAGCAAATTCAAATGGTGTGAGGATCAACTGTCCCCATCCCTCCTTCCGATCGAAGACTATGATCTCTTCAAACTACGGGCTTTGTGAGTCTCTCGATTTTCTCCTCTGATATCTCCCAGACTACTACTCCTCCGACTTGTGCGGATTGCTTTCACACATCCCTTCCAGAACCAACGGTCTGGATTGAAACCACTCTTCGCGACTTCGCGAATACCTTTGTTTTCTCTTGGAAAACCTCCCAGAGTTTCAACTCTCGGATCTCTCGATCTTCTGCCACTTGTCTCCTCCCAATGATGGACGATTTCACGGTCTTTGGGACTTTGGCAAGTCCTCAACCTTCTTTCACACTTAGCGCAGTTTCTTTTAAAGATTTAGACTGTTCTCGACTTTCTTTTACACTCCTTGCAAAGTTCTACGCAAATTCTTCTACGAATTTGCTCGGATTGAAACCTTCGAGGTTCTCAGTTCCTCTGTGTCCTTCAATGGACTTTCTCGTGACCTCCTGGCCACTTAATTCCCTTCCTCCTGAGCTTGTAAGATGAACTTATAGTATCCTTGGCACACTCCTTGTGCTCGGCTAAGATTTTCGACGGTCTCTCCCTTAGCCCTTCTAGAAGTCTTAAGGCATCTCTTTTCCTTTGTCGATGCACTCTTGCAAATCCTTCCTTCCTTAGAGTGTTCAAAAACCCTGGGGTTCTCTCAACGCTTCCAACACTTCAGAATGTGTTTCTCTTGTACGCTCTCATACTTTCTCTATTCCCTCATGGTAGAGTATTACAGAGTATTCAGTAACTCTGCGTTGTGCTTCCTCCCACACAGTCTTTCTTTCCAAGGTTCCCAACCACCTTGAAATTTCCCTCCGAGTTTGTGAATTATCCTAGTGTGTCCTCTTGGAAGCTTCTCTTCTAACTCGATCAAGTTCAGATACGCACTCCTTGCGTCGACTCACAGAGTCTCAACTCTCTGTCGTGCACTCCTTGCACTTATCCTTGAGAACCAAACTTAATCCAACACAATCATAGATAGAAGATTATATATCCATCCCTACAGACGATTTGTAACATACATCTACAACTCAAATGCATACGAATGACATTCACAACAAAACATCCATTACACAAAAACTGGTAAACAGGAAAAACTTTTACTTTCTATTAATGGTGGAATGTCCATTACAATATGTGAGTCTGGACTACAACTGAGTCTCATCTCTCCACTCTCCTATGACTACATCCTATCTCCTATGCATGCTCTACTGGAAATAATACAAGAGTTTATACAAGAGGGGATTGACGAGATTCTCTCCAAGCTAAGCTAGTGGTGTCTAATCACTGTTCAAAATGCATGTCTACTAGGAAGATTACAATGATGGATTTATAATCCGAATCGGATGCAGATCCCTCCTACTGTCAACCTCTTAATGGAAACCTCATCTCCAGCTTGTGCGAGGCACAAATTGAATCTTCCAACTTGTTAGCATTAATTTTATTGATCACGCTTTAGATTCTCGAAGGAAAAACGAGAGGGTGACGCCTCTCCCTTCCTTGAATGTGCACCACTCGTGCTAATCACCTGGCACGTGCTGAGGTAGAGTGATTCTCCTGCATCAAAAGAGGAAATGGATTCCCTGGTAAATAACCAGACTTGGGACTTGGTTCAGTTGTCTGCAGGAAAAATAGCATTGAAGAATAAATGGGTTTACAAGTTGAAGGAAGAAGATGGAGGAAAAATACGGTACAAGGCTAGACTTTTCGTAAAGGGGTTTGCACAAAAGAAAGGTATAGATATTGATGAAATATTTGCTCTTGTTGTTAAAATGACTTCAATTAGGACTATTTTAAGTCTTGTGGCAGTAGAATATTTGCATCTTGAACAGTTAGATGTAAAAACAACTTTTCTCCATGGGGATTTGGAGGAAGAGATTTATATGCAACAACCACAAGGGTATGAGGTCAAAGGGAAGGAAAATTTGGTATGCAGGTTGAAGAAGAGCTTGTATGGCCTAAATCAAGCTCCAAGTAAGTGGTATTTGAAGTTTGACAGGTTTATGACAGAGCAAGGTTATAGTAGATGTCATTCTTATCACTTTGTTTATTTTAAAAGGCTAGAAAATGGAAGTTATATTATCTTACTATTGTATGTAGATGACATGTTTGTTGTAGGGTCTAATATGTAGGATATAACCGTGCTCAAGAATAAATTATCAAATTCATTTTCAATGAAGGATTTGGGTGTAGTAAAGAAAATCCTTGGTATGAGAAGAACAAGAGACATGAAAAATCGCAAATTGACATTGTCTCAGGGTGAGTACATGGAGAAGGTGTTGGAGAGGTTTAGAATGTAGAATGTAAAACCAGTTAGTACACCTTTCGACATCCATTTCAAGTTAACTAAGGAAATGTGTCCCAAGACATAGGAGGATATAGAATACATGTTCAGGGTCCCTTATTCATTAGCAATTGGTAGCTTGATGTATGCGATGGTTTGTACAAGACCAAATATTGCACATGCAGTGGGAGTTGTGAGCAAGTATATGAACAATCTAGGTAAAGAGCATTTAGAGGCAGTAAAGTGGATTCTTAGGTATTTGAGAGGTACTATTACTCATGCATTATGTTTTGGAGGTTCAGACACTATTCTACAGGGATATGTTGATTCAGATATGGCAGGTGATAAAGATAGCAGGAGGAGCACCACAGGGTATGTTTTTACTATAGGTGGAACAACAATAAGTTGGATTTCAAAATTGCAAAAGATTGTTGCACTTTAAACAACAGAGGGAGAGTATGTTGCTGCTAAAGAGGCTAGTAACACTACAACAAAATAGGCCATTAGTGCCTAGTTTAGCGCTGGCTTTTAGTGCATTTGAGGGCATGAATTGGGTTGATGAGAGGGCACAAAACCCGATGCTAAACGACATGTTCACTTGGGTGCCAGATTTAACGCCTAGTTTAGTGCCCAATTTAGCTCCCTCTTTAGCACCAGGTTTTTCTCCCTTTTTAGCGCCTAGTTTTTGTCCCTTTTAGCACCCAGTTTTGCATCTTATTTAGCTCCTAGTTTTGTTCCATATTTTGCACCTATTTTAGCACCTAAAATGTGATATAGCTCCCTAAATAATGCCCAAAATAGTGCTTGTCTTAGCTCCTGGTGTAGCTCCTAGTGTAGCTCCTATTTTAGCTCCAAGTGTGGCACCTAATTTAGCTCCTAGTTTAGCTCTTATTTTAGCACCTAGTTTAGCTCTAGGTGTAGCTCCTAGTTTAGCTCCTGGTTTAGCACATAGTTTAGCTCCTGGTTTAGCTCCTAGTTTAGCACCTAATTTATCTCCACGTGTGGTGCCTAATTTAGCTCCTGGTTTAGCTCCTGGTTTAGCTCCTGGTTTAGCACCTAGTTTAGCTCCTAGTTTAGCTTCTAGGTTAGCTCTTGGTTTATGTCCTAATTTAGTGCCTAGTTTATCTCCTAGTTTAGCTCTTGGTTTAGCTCTTATGTTTTGATTTAGTGCCATCCTGTATAGAGGCTACCTTGTAACCTCACTTTCCTTTTTTGACTTCACTGTAAGACCATTTGTTGGCATAGGGGCAGACCCAGGGTTCAATGCTTAACAACGCACCAACAAAACCCTGACTATCGGCCCTTTCGACAACACCTGCGAAGCAGGTGAGGTTTCATACAGGGTAGAAGTAGGGGGGGTTATAGGACGCAGGTGTCTGTAACCAAGCTGTGATACAAATTTGTGATAATAACACTTCACATGGTATTCTAGTCACACTTAAAAGTTGATATGCATTAGTTTCCTAACCTTAGTAACATCGCAGAACATACCTAAAGATAGATCGGCACAGTAACAATAAATATTAACCACTTCAACCACTTAGCACATAACACTGATTTAGATCTAAAATTCATTTATCTTTAACACAAGTAAAGCACTAAGCATCAACAGATCTATCTATTATACATAATAATCAAAGCACTGAGTAGATTCATAACATAACCAACACAACACAAAGAAAACCAAAGACACAAGATATACGTGGTCCACCCTAGTGTGGGGCTACATCCATCAATTGCTTTGTCTTCTTTATTATTCCTCAATCTCTTACATTCAATGACTCCTCTGCACTAAGCCACAGAGTCGAGCTTCACATAGGACAGGAGATTTGCGCACTGAGCACCAGATCCTCCTTCCAAACTAGGTCAAGGCACAGAGCCAACTCTCTATCAAGCACAAAGCCTTACACATAGACACTCCCTTGCACAAAGCCAAACGAACTGCTTGCACTTAGCCACTTTCCACCACACACTACTCTTTTACATTACATTCTTACTTATTTATACTTTTACAATCCCTTATAATAAGGCCTAATCATAGGTAAACCCCATGGGCTGACATCCCATTACCCATTACAAAACCCTAAAGAACCCTTTACTGGGTTCACATAGCCCGCAAAACAAGTGAGATCCGCGATCTCAGCTCCGCCTAGGTGCTCCTTTCTCGACCAATGTGTCGAAGTCCAAGAGTGGTCTAAACCTAACCAAGGTTTCCTCAAAGATTGGTCGAGGGACAACAGTGGTTGAATCATTGGATGTGGACAGGTACTCCAATAAAGGTAGTCAACAAAAAACTAAAGAAACAAAGAAAAATAATGAACAAACTGACAAGGTTTGCCATGAAAAACAACAAAGAATAAGAGGTGGTTGCATAATATGTTTGTCGATAAGTTGTTGTTGAGTTCAAATGTGCCATTGAACTGAATGGATATGAAAGCTGCCAGTTCCTAATGAATTGGATGGAAAGTTTAGATTTAGCAACCATATCCAACTAGAGGTTAGTTTTAGATATTTGGAATATACTTGTAGTTTGATTGTTGATTGTCCTTCCTGCGATGAATTTCCACATGGTTGGAAGATATTGTTCTATGATGATGGGATAGTCCGCTCTTGACAGTGAGGGAGATTGGTCGAACCCCTGGGAAAAGAAAGGGTGGGTGACTGAACAACCTTTTTACGATGATGGGATGGTCATTAACTTGTGCATGCTTGGGAAGTTTTGGTGTTCTCTTGAAACCTGCTTGTTTATCAATGCGATTTTTTTTTATCAAATACTTATTATTGGCCCCTGCTAGTGCATTGTTATTTGTTTAGTTTAAACCTTATACAAGACTAGCGAAACTATTTTTTGATATAATTAAATTGATCTTTGCTAATCAAAGCTACAATGGCGGTCAAGACCATCCAATCTTTTTGCAACCATACTAGTTCTTCAACATCTTAAGAGTAGTCATGATGGACCACTTTAGCTAGTTTGTTTTAATTTTTTTAAGTGCACTTGGCCAATGATTCAGAGTATTTTGTGATAGTTTCATAAGTTGATTCTCNTGACTCCTCTGCACTAAGCCACAGAGTCGAGCTTCACATAGGACAGGAGATTTGCGCACTGAGCACCAGATCCTCCTTCCAAACTAGGTCAAGGCACAGAGCCAACTCTCTATCAAGCACAAAGCCTTACACATAGACACTCCCTTGCACAAAGCCAAACGAACTGCTTGCACTTAGCCACTTTCCACCACACACTACTCTTTTACATTACATTCTTACTTATTTATACTTTTACAATCCCTTATAATAAGGCCTAATCATAGGTAAACCCCATGGGCTGACATCCCATTACCCATTACAAAACCCTAAAGAACCCTTTACTGGGTTCACATAGCCCGCAAAACAAGTGAGATCCGCGATCTCAGCTCCGCCTAGGTGCTCCTTTCTCGACCAATGTGTCGAAGTCCAAGAGTGGTCTAAACCTAACCAAGGTTTCCTCAAAGATTGGTCGAGGGACAACAGTGGTTGAATCATTGGATGTGGACAGGTACTCCAATAAAGGTAGTCAACAAAAAACTAAAGAAACAAAGAAAAATAATGAACAAACTGACAAGGTTTGCCATGAAAAACAACAAAGAATAAGAGGTGGTTGCATAATATGTTTGTCGATAAGTTGTTGTTGAGTTCAAATGTGCCATTGAACTGAATGGATATGAAAGCTGCCAGTTCCTAATGAATTGGATGGAAAGTTTAGATTTAGCAACCATATCCAACTAGAGGTTAGTTTTAGATATTTGGAATATACTTGTAGTTTGATTGTTGATTGTCCTTCCTGCGATGAATTTCCACATGGTTGGAAGATATTGTTCTATGATGATGGGATAGTCCGCTCTTGACAGTGAGGGAGATTGGTCGAACCCCTGGGAAAAGAAAGGGTGGGTGACTGAACAACCTTTTTACGATGATGGGATGGTCATTAACTTGTGCATGCTTGGGAAGTTTTGGTGTTCTCTTGAAACCTGCTTGTTTATCAATGCGATTTTTTTTTATCAAATACTTATTATTGGCCCCTGCTAGTGCATTGTTATTTGTTTAGTTTAAACCTTATACAAGACTAGCGAAACTATTTTTTGATATAATTAAATTGATCTTTGCTAATCAAAGCTACAATGGCGGTCAAGACCATCCAATCTTTTTGCAACCATACTAGTTCTTCAACATCTTAAGAGTAGTCATGATGGACCACTTTAGCTAGTTTGTTTTAATTTTTTTAAGTGCACTTGGCCAATGATTCAGAGTATTTTGTGATAGTTTCATAAGTTGATTCTCTTGTAAGTCAACAAACCAAAGGGAAGAGGGCGTTGTGGTGATCAATCATTGGAATGGTGAGGTGGTGCACTAACCTGTATGTGAAGAAACCAAAGGGAAGAGGGCATCGATGTTCATGGTGAATTTTTACCCAAATCACACCAAACCAATCTCTAATCGTTGCTCGTCTTGTTCTGGCTCTTGCTGCACGGGAGGTCTTGTTTCTGTTTCGTAGCTCAATTGTCTGGGTAGGAGGGGAGCTCAGACGTGGGAGTGGGGCGTTTGAACCTATGCCTGCCACCCTGCATTGAATTTAAGATGGGACGTCAAGCTACGATCCACCCAGAGTGCAGTCGACATTGAATTTGAAATGGAACGGGCGACAGGAATGATGATGGGCCCATGTCGAGACGGAACGAAGACTTGGGAGACGTTTTTTTGTGTTTGTCGGAGATGGGACGTATAACGATCGCCGACAAACCCAAAAGCTTGCATAGTTAGCTTACTCCCTTGTTTTCTGCCCAACAAAATATCAATAGTTACCCAAGTTAACATTTTGGCCGCCATAAGTCACATGATTATCCACATTGCCATTCATATTAACAGGGTTTGATAATTTAACATTTTGGCCGCCAGGTTGCCATTAACATTAACACGCTTTAATAATAGAGCACATTTGTAATGTGGGAGAATATCTTAGGTTTGAGAAAAAGGGGTTGGGACCTAAACTTAAAGGTTGAGAAAAGACCAACACTCTATACTCTATTTAAGTTAGTTATTTTGGTTATATTAATCATCATTTAATTAAGCAACAATGGTTTATTCCTTTCAAAGTTGATTATATTTCAAATTTTCAATTTTCTCTTATAGACAAAATTAAGAGATTTCAATAAAAACAATGATGATGATTATAATAATTTTAATGTATATAAACAATTATTTTATTGTATAAAATTCGTCCTTCTCTCTTATGACGTGAGTGGTTACGTGTGTTATGTGAGTGGTTACGTTATTTAACTATTTTGAAAAGGTTATATAATAATAATAAACATTTTTCTTTAAATACTTTTTATTAAAGAAGTGATTAAGGTTGGTTTGAAAAAGAAGCACTTAAAATATCAAAGAATACCAACATATACATGTGATAGTGGAGGTACACTACATGTTTTCATTACCATTTCATAATATATATATAAAATAATATATAAAAATTTATATTAATTACGTTGAAAGACATATACCTATTGGAGATGGACACAATTAATCATCTTTTAATTTAAAATTCTAATTCAATGACTAACAATTGAAGATGCTGACATATTCTTAGTCGTCCTCCCAAATCAATGAATGCGATTTACTCTTCATAACTTCCTTGTATTTTTAAATGCATCGGTTAATGTGTTTACTTTTTAACATTTACCTAATCATATTAAGAAATTACTGTACCACCATATGATTGCCACGTTTCACTCATTAACCTTTAGAATTTCCACATTTAATTTTTGGATTTCTTGAACTCTATATTTTGCCAAGTAATTTCCACGTTTCACCAACGGCTGTGCTAGTGCAAAGTAATTACAGAGGAAAGAGTGGATTGACTTGACGTGAAAAATAAGTATCTTGAAAAAAATGGGGCCGAATTTTCTTAAATAAAGAGAAAATCGGAGTATTCCTTTAGCCTCGATCTGTGTGTATTGATTTGACTTCGCCGAAAAAATGGGGCAATTACACAGAAGGAAATTGCAAAGCAATTACAGAGAAAGAGTGTATTGATTTGAATTGAAAGTAATAGGGTGAAATTTTTCTTCAATGAAAAGAAAATTGGAGGATTTTCCTCCAAATCGTGAATTGTCCATATTGACATGACTTTAATGGCGAAAAAATCGGGGGGATTTCAGTGAAGTTATCGAACAATTTTCCCAAGCTTTCCTTTCAACTCTGTGCCCCACCACTCAATCGTCGAAAAGTCGCTCGCTTCAAACTCTGAGTTGGAAAGAGAGAAAAACTACCATATCTCCGCACTCCCAACTTTTCCTCACCACAATCCTCCTTATAATTTCTCCGCTTCTGTGAAACTACTCTCATCTCCTCCATCGCATCGAACACCCAGAGCTTCCCATCCCCCAATTTTTATATCTATGGTATACCAAACACGCCTGCATCCTCCTTCCCCAAACGATTTCTGAAATTGAAATTCAGCGTTCTTCTCCTGCAGCAACTATGATGGACGCCTCCTCCTCCTCCTCTGC
>ML811351.1:0-15245 GCA_009831015.1 Picea engelmannii | reverse complement strand
CCTACCTGCGCGCAACCCTTCGTCTTCCCAGGCAATGGCGACAATCCTGACTGATCAGGTTCTCTGCTTTCATGGTTCCAATGCTATTTTCAATCACTATGGTTTTTAGTTTAATTAGCTACAGTATGGTTCCTGTTAAGACAACTTTCATAGAACAAATCCCTGGTTTCCTTCGGGTAGGGTGGCGAAACTTTCCGCCTTATTTTGAACATCACTGTGGACAGGCCAGCTGTCTTGGTTTCCTCTGTTGGCAGGACAGCTGGCCCTTGCATGCCAGCTATGTGTATTTTGTGATAGCATAATATAAATGATCTACTTTTTTATTTAAAAAAAAAAAAAACATATATTATAATACAATATTACATTATATTGCATTACATTATATTAGTTTTTTTGTGGTCTTGTCTTTTCTCATTAATTCGAGGTTTCGAAATACGTGAAGGCTGCAATAACACTATCAAGTTATTGACCAATGAAAAGTTTAAAAAATACTATTTTTGTTTTTTAAAAAAATAATTTTTTTTAATTGTTATGTTGAACATTTAAATTGATATAAATTTTCCAAGTCAACACAAAACTAATATGAAAGTCAATGCTAACTCATTGCTATATACTACCTTCGGCAGTACAATAAGAAAAATGGTTAAGATGAAAAAAAACATTATAATAAATTTACGTTTAAGTGAAATTTAAGATTTAGATTATAAAAAAAATGCAATGAGGATTATATATGCAATTGAATTTGAAAAAGAGTTTAAAAAATGTGAAGAAAAAGTATTAAAATATAAAAATAATTTGATTATAAATTTATAAAAATAAGAAAAATGACTTTAATGATGTTATTTCACTTTGAAGTTGAGAAAAATTAAATGATACATTATGATAAATTTAATAAATTTAGCTTTTAATAAAATCTAAACATTAAATTATAAAAAAATTAAAAATTAAAACTAAATACCACAGCATAATAAATTTGTATTTTAAATATTTTATTAAACATTAAATTATAAAAAAATAAAAAATAAAAATAAATACCACAACTTAATAAATTTGTATTTTAAATATTTTATTTAACATTAAATTGTTGAAAAAAATGCAATGGAGAGTGTGATCTTAAAAAAATACAAATATTAATGTGCATTTTCTTAATTGCTTAAATAATAATGAGATAGGAAAATAGGACTTAAATGATCATAGATTTAAGATAAATAATAACTTATTTCAAAATAATAATATTTATAAATGATTTTTTTTTAATTTTTTTTATCATGAATTTATAATTTCAATATGAAAAAATAATAATATTTATGATAAATTTTGTAACAATAAATTGGTGTATGAGACTTCTTTGTTTGTGGGACAAGGGACTTCCTCTATATAACAATTTGACTGCTAAAGTTTACAGAGATGTACATATCCTATTCCTTTGGATTTGAACCTAGAAGAAACACATGTTTTTAACCATTAGACCCATTCAAATTATATATTGAGTGGGAAAACCTATCATAACTCAGAATGTCAAACCAGCAGTGGGGGCAACCATTACTGGCTGCTATCCTTGAATGCAGGCTAACTCATCACTATCATTCAAGGAAAACCACATCACCTGAAATAACCTGTTGGTGGTTCGTAAGGGGGCATACTTTCACTCCTGCCAGATGTATGTGGGTCTTGGGTCTGTTTCATGACTTTCTAGAAAAACAAACTCTTAGCCAAACAAAAGCAATTTTAGACCATACTCTAGGACCAAGACCCATTCACATTCAAATTATACTTATATTAATTAAAAATATATAATGATTAATATTTATTTTTAATTAAGTAAAATAAATTATGTGTACTACTTATAATATAAAAACAAAAACTATTTAAATAATTATAACATTTGAATTAATGAAAACAAATTTTAAATTACAACATAAAATAAAAAAACTAAGTTACAAAATAGAAGTAGACTTTTTGAAAAAAATAATTTAAAGTGATAATGTAATAATTTTCTTGAACTTAATCATCAAAAGTATCATCAATCATGATAGGGATGTGATAATAATATCCACCAAATTTATAATCATCCAAAACACCAAAGTTACAACACAGTTAATTCATCTCGTAAAAACCAACTTTAAGACCGACATAAAAGAAAAAGACCACGGATTAAATATTCAATGCAATAAGTGATTTTCGTGTCAAAGGTTATTCAATATTCAATGCAATAAGTGATTGTAAGTGCTTTACCACTTACAATGAAAATGAAGGTTATTTAAAAAAATAGAGCATTTAAACTAGTAAAACAAATTTTGAACTTTCAACATTACAAAGACTCGATCAAACCTTTGAATGCGGAGTCAACTCTACATAAATGATCCTTATTGATCTTCTTATTATTTTTTAAGTTGGCCTTTGAAGATTTCAAGCCGGGGTGTAGCATATTTCAAGAAATAGAAAAGTCTTTGAAAATGAGATTCCATCTAGAAAAGTCTTTGAAAATGGGATTCTATCTATAAGCATAGTTGTCTACAAAACTATAGGTATGCTTATAAACTAGACAACCTTGCATCCAAGAAAAGAGGTAATCAAGAATAAAGTTAAGAAATACATCTTAGAGGATATGCTTACATGTTGGTTTGATGGAGCAATACAGTTTAATGGCCTCCAGAGTGGAGCAGGAGGCTTGATAAGTATTTCGAAGAATTCTCTTTACAGATGGACCTTCAACTGTGGTCCAAGTACCAACACCAGGACTGAATTATTGGGAGTCTGGGCTTCTCTCTATTTGACAACTAGATTAAACATTGAAGTACTTCAAATCTTTGGGGACTTCATAATTGTTATAGATTGGTTAAATAGCAGGGGAAAACTCCAGGTCATTTCTCTTTTGGGCTGGAAGGATAGAATAAGAGGGCTACAATCCACCTTCAAGAAGATCATCTTCAATCATACATATTTGGAGCACAACAAGGAAGCAGACTTACTTTCAAAGGCCGTCCTCCAGAAACAAGCTGGTGTAATCACTTTCAATCACTGGGTTGATGGACATGAGGGTCCTCCTCATATTCTAAATCTATATTAGTACTTGCACATCTACAGTGCTTAGCTGTCTATCCTGACAGAGAGAAGGTTGCTAACTTATGCTTCTATTTTGTGGAAACATAATGTTCCCAGTATAGAGATAGCCAAAACTTTGTTTTTTTCTCTTTTTTTATTACCTTGTCTCACACAGTATTGACTCTTGTGTTAGCACTACTTTTGATCTTTCACACTTTTGAAGGTTGAAAGAACAATGTAGGCGTTAGATATCTTGATAGTGAATTTTTTTGGAATTGTAATCTTGCTAAGAGAATCAAATTATATTTTAATATAATCGAGAAATTTTTTTGTTGGAAAAAGTAAGGTGTGGCGTGGCATATTTCAATCCAGGCGTAATGTATTTCAAACCAATAAGTAAGTATCGAGGGAGGAAAATAAGATGTTTAGTATTAAAAGCTTTTGAGGGGGTAAGTAAGTATTGAGGGAAGAAAATAGGTTGTAATGTAATGAAATACTTTTTTATTTAGGCATTGTATTTATTGTCTTATTTTCCCTAATATTTGGAATGATTTTCCAAGTTAAGGAAATCAGTGTTAAGTTATATTCAGAAAAGTTTTGACATTGCTCTGTTTTTTTACAAAAGGATAGTGGAAGATTTTTCCTTTGGAAATAACAATTGCCTTGTTATTCAATTTTGAATCAAAGACAACTTTCCAATACATATAGGCTCGAAGCCATTACAACATACTCATTATGAGCTTTATTCATGTCATTATGGGAATTGAACCCGAGTGGGGAGTATAAAAACATTCCTCACAACCATCCGAGCTAAACTCAATTGACAAAATAAAAGGTTGTAGTCGAGGATGATAGTAACATTACAAAAGTTACAGCCTTAGATATTTCTAGCTCCTTATTTGTGGATGACTAAGAATGCTTATGTCCACCAAAACTACAATTTTGGTATTTCTTGCACGAGAAAGTTTTGACAAATTGTTTACATAACAAAATACATAAACAATACATGTCTAGACTAGATTAGATGCCTCACTTCTTGTCACCATCGATTGTGATATTAAAGGAGGTTTTTTCTTCTTTACTACTATTGTCCAAGCTTTCGTTGTTTTTGATGAATTGAATGTTGCTCCCTCCAATCCTAGTTTGTCTTGGTTTGGAGGTTATTGTTGTTTTAGAATTTCATCTTCTTCCACCTAGTCTGCCTAGCTTGTCTTAGTATGAGGATTGAGTGATATTTCTACTTCTTGATATGGATTCGGGGGAACAACAAATTCCTCTTCCACCATATCCTATGTTACCACATATTGCTCTTTTGATGGGGTGTCCATGTTTTCTTCTGGTTCCTTTTTTGGCTCATCCACGGGTGGGTTCAAGTCAACTAGCTCATCCTTGCTAATCACTTGATGTCTTGCCTTGGTGCCAACCCACTAGGTTGATTTTTGCTAGTGCTTCCTAACTTGCCTTGACCCTTTTGGGCATTGTTTTGCGAAATCCTCTATTTTAAAACAAACTCTATAATGAAAAGATATATTTTCATAATTCAACTTTTGTGTCCAGGAGAAGTTTTCACCTTTCAAATTTATTTTATGTTAGGAACCCTTTGCTAAAATCTATTTCCACACATATTCGAGCATATGTTGTCATATTGCGGTTCTTTGTTTCATCACTTCTGTAGTGTAATTCTCTAAGGATGTTGGCAACGTCTCAGAGAGAGGGTAAACCCCAAAGATGCAAAGGTATATTTGGAAGTCTAACCCACATAGGAGTCGAGGACAAAATATCTGTCATTAGATTGAAAGATGGGGTCCAAGGTTTCATACACAATCCAGATTCCCCCCAAAGCTAAGGTCTTGAGTTTAATATTAGATCCCTACCTTTTGCAAGATCAAACTCCACAACGAATATCCCCTTTGCACAAGGGTAAATAAAATATTCTTCTTTTACCTCAGATTGCAAGAAGTCCAAAATCTAGTTAAGTAGATCGACTATACGTGGCCAAAGACCATTGAAGCGACATACAAGTCCATTTGTACTGTAAAACATTGCCCGAGATACAACATCTTTCACTATTGGAATAATAATAACTGATGCCTCTTGAATCGACAACCGATTTGAGGGAGAAGAACAACAAACATTTTTTCACAATATCACATAATGAAGCCTTACCTAGAAACCCATTGGAGAGGAGAGAGTTGGGTCTACACCCATTTTCCGTGCCATTTCTCGTAGCCTACCCCATCTTAGCTTCCACACGAGAGTCACTGCCACACAGAGATTAAGTTGGAGTTGAGGAAGTTGACATCATGTTGATGCCTGTAACGCTAAAGGAGGGAGAGTCAACCACATCAAGGGATGAACCCATTGCCACTGAGACCATGTTTCTGGAGTTCGAATTAAGGGAGAGGAAGCCAACCATTCGAATACGCTGCTAAAAGAAGCCAAGAAACGATTTATGCATACAACTAAAGAAAAACCCTAATCCTTGCTTCAATTTCATCCATACATACATTGCTCTCTTACAACACAAGATATATTATTATTATTATTATTATTTTTTTAATAATGATAAAAAACGTTTACAATTTTGAACATCTAAAATCATCATCAATATTATTATTATTATTTTTAATAATGATAGAAACGCTTACCACCATTTTGAACATCTACAATCACCATCAATTAAAAAGAATTCAATGTAATAAATGATTTTCATGCCAAAGATTTTCAATGGTCACAAGTCAAAAAAGGTGACATTATCATGTAAAGAGGCATATACTAAGTATGTGAAAGTAAACACAGATGGCACTATCATATACGAAGTATGTGAAAGTAAAGACACATGGCACTATAATAATTAAGTATGTGAAAGTAAAGATAGATGTCTTAGATCACAACACATCCACATAATATTAATATAAAATATTGACACAACTTTTGTAAAAAGGGGAGAATAATATTATTATTTTTGGAAAATTATTTGAGCAATGGTAGGTTTTAATTATGGGGTCCAATTTAGTGGGCCAGCCCAACAAACTCAAAAAATATAACTAAGATAAATATGCATTATAACTACAATATTTACCCACTCAAATTAACCCACATAACTGAGATAAATATTATTTATTATAAAGAAAAACAAAAATTATATTGTATAATGTCATATATAAATATTATTTATTATAAAGAAAATAAAAATATTATATTGTATAATGTCATATATGTATAAGTTTAAGTTTATCCTGTAACATATATTGTATATGTATAAGTGGCCAGATGGAATACTAATTCTATATTATATATGTATAAGTGGCAAGATGGAATACTAATTCTATGAATGTGATTTTTTTATACTAATTTTATAAATGTGTTTTTTTTATTATAAAAACATTCTTTTAGTTGGAGACTAATTCTATGAATGTGATTTTTTTTACTATTAAAAACATTCTTTTAGTGTAATATTATTCTTCCACATCACACAATTATCTGTTTTTTATACTAAATTATTTAGAAGTGATGTAAAATGATATTTTCCATGTGACCATCATATAACATTACATTTCCCATGTGACCTTCCTAAACTTATGGTATGGTTGCCTTTTAATCAAGAATCCACATCAAGAATCCACATCCACATGTGACGTAACTGAGCTGGGTTCCGTGTTTGTGTCTAAATATGAAGGGAAGACACAAGGGCCGGGCCGGGCCTGTATGTCGAAATTAGGGGTGGTCTTGCTCTACATATACGATTATGTGTTATATGCGGACATAAGGCTATATACAGAGTAAATATCGATTCCCGACCGCGGAAATCTCTGCGACGGAGAAGCCGTGCAAGAAAGTCATTTAAACGTTGTCCAGATTTGATTTTGATGCCCGGGTTTGTGGATGTCCAGATTTGATGCCCGGGTGCGTGGTTTTCCATCAGAAGGAGCGGAGAGCAGCTGTGATGAGGTGCAGGAGGAGGATGTTGAAGATGCAGCGTGGTGCGAAGTGTTGCCTGATGAGATCACTGGCCGTACCTTTGTTCGTTCTATGGATATCCGTGCCCCCATTGTTATACATCCTCAATAATCCTCCTTCTCTGCCTAGGGATTTCTCGTTGAATCCTCCGCCGGAGTCCAGCTGTGAGGTGCCGGGGCCGCGATTTGCTCTCGAAGATTCGGGGTTTCGCATCGGGGCTTGCAGACCGGAGTGCTTTCCTCGTGTTAAGGGTCTCTGCATTTCTTCTTCTCAGGTTTTTTTTTGGTTGAAAATTTCACCCTTAAAAACCCCAGCAGTCTCTCTCTTTTTTCTTTTTTTGTTTTCTTTTTGGGTAATAATGGACATTGATTTAATGTTTTTGTCATCCAAGGAGTTTCGAATTCGAGCAATTTATTGAAGAGAGGGTATTTTAGATTATTGTCATAACAATTGAATTTATCGCGCTGTAAAAGCTTACATATGTCAGAAATTGCTGCTTTATGGGTGTAATAATGTCCTCTGCTTTAGATGTAGTTGATTCTGTGTTTATGTCATTCGAGAAGTTTTGAACCGGAGGTATTTATTGCATATAGTTCAGATTATTATGACAGCAACTGCGTTTATTGTACGGGATAGTTTGGCATGCTTCAGAAATTGCTGTTCTACCGTATAAAGCTGGTCATCGCTATAAATTTAAATAACTTTATGTTTATGTCATCGGAGGAGTTTTCGAACCGGAGGAATTCCTTGTTTGAAGAGGATATTTGTGATTGTTTTGACAGAAACCGAGTTTATTGTGCAGAAAGGGCGGACATATTTAAGTATGTGTCGTTCTATGGGTGTAATGTTACCGCTAGCAATGTATATGTTTTTATGTTGTGTGTCATCAGAGGAGTTTCAAGGAGTTTCAAATTGGAGAAATTCGTTGGTTCGAGCGGCTATTTGAGATTATTATTACGACAAAAATTGAATTTATTCTGCGGGAAGGGGCACATTTTAAGAAATTGTTGTTTCATACGCTAGATGAAAGGCAAGCAAATTGGACAAAAGTCTGTAGAGGAAATTGCTTTTCTATACGCGAAATATAACTTGCCTGAGGAGTTGGCGTGGAAGGAAGGTGTCCAGATCTCAGGAGCTTCTAAAGGAAGCAGAGGCAATTACAAATGGATTGCCATATCCTCATATTTGATGGGTTATTCAAGAAGAGCCCTGTAACAGCTCGTTGAAAAGATGGGGTATACAGTGGAGAGAATTGGTGATAGTAGTGTACAGCAACAATTATAGAATACTTCTAACAACAAAGCAGAGTTTCTAGGTTTAATACAGGGGATTGGATTTGTTTGGATAGGGTATCACCTTAGTCACCATATTCGGCATTTAAAAAAAATGACTTTCCTCGAAATCTCAAACACTCTTAAGCACTGACCATTAAATTCGCCAGATTTGATGAATTTAATCGTTAGAAATAAAATTGAATCGATTTGAATTGGCCAAGTTGCTAAACTTGTCGAATTGAATAAATGTGTGTTTTTTAATAATAAAATTCATTTAAAAAACGAAACAGATATTATTTCGCCTATACCCTAAGTTAGTAGATGCATCCTGCAAATAATAGGAGATCCCATGCTGCCTCCAAATATGTAGATGCGCCACGGAAAATGTGAGATCCCCCAAAGAATATTCCAACAAAGAATCATGCGTCAAAATATTCAAGGATGCGTCCAAAAGGTGAACCTCAATGAAAGCATACACATCGATATCTGTAATTAGGCCTCTAAAGGCCATATCTTCGACAAACAATCTTGCTGAATAGGTCTTCAAATAATGGAACAAGTCTTCATGAATCATGAGTGGTAACAATATGTATGCTTGAAATAGGGTCCAATGAATTCACTAAGAAAAGAACCTGCATGCAAACCCAAAACTAAGACTAAGGCAAGAGAGGTAGGGCGAACTTTTTAAGGAGAGGAAACTACCAAGAATTTAGTATGCAAGGTGTGGATATGAGAGAGTTAACTCACCATCAAAATAGTATGACAGCTAGGTCTCTAATTAGGAAGAGAGAAAAGTGTTAAAAATAATAATAAATTCCCTTAAGCAAGCTGCACCCCTCTCTCAAAAATAATAGGTCTAGGCTCACACAAATGCAAAGAAGGTCCCTAAGTCATGCATTCCCCAACTCCCCATTTTTAGAAGATTTGCTCGGAAGTCAACACTTTCATGAATAGCAACTAACCCTTTGATACTTGATAAAGAAAAATGCAAAAATAGTAAGGGGCTATAATGAGGGTGAGTAGGTTTTAGGCAAAATTAGTAGTGACAATGGCTCAAGGAAAGAGCACGACAACTTCCATGAGGAGGGCGCACTAATCCAAAGGCATATGACAACCGCAAGATTGATATCTCTCCAAAATAGTAAGTAAACCACATGTGGGCTCACCAAGTGCCTTCTCAAAGGTACAAAATGCATCTGGTCCCAAAAATTTCAAACTCCTCAGAATGGCTTGAAATCTGACATTAATGCTGTCCGCCATATTGTGTATCCAAAAATCTAGTCACCCTACCAAAAATAGCACTGCTAAAAATAGACAAAAATTCTGCGGTTTCATAATCTGTTGGAACTTGAACCAAAGGAAAATCACAATGTCGAGTCCTCGTAAATTTGATCATCTTGTGATTTGCCTCAAATTTGAACCACATGCACATCTCCCTAAAGGGTATCCAAAAATTTGATCAGATCCGGAAAAATATGACTTCCAAGAAACATGAAAATTCAAGGTTGCAAATCTTGAAATCAAGAGATCGCAACAGCTGTAGATCTGACCATGCCCTTTAGGGGTTTCAATCTCTCATAGTTGCTCTGGATGCTGCAAGGAACCTGCAAGTATGGGGCACCTGTTGATACTGAAAACTTGTCCAACTGCCACCTGTGATGTGTCCTCTACAAATACTTGTATATAAGCTGCCTGCTCAATAACTTGTGCCAAGTCTGAAATGCACTCCATAAACTGTTGATGTCGAATGATGGTTCGACCAACTAGTGCATCTCGTTATGTACCCAGGAACCTTTTTTTTTCAACTGAAAAAAATCACAATTTCTATTCATAAAAAAAATGGAAATCACGTTCTTCAAGTGCATATAGCATGTTACATAAATGTGCTCTTACAACATTCATAGATATTCAACCGTAACTTGACATTAAAAACAAAAGAAAACATTCATGTGGCATTGACCTCAATTTGGCGTTTCTTACCTCCCTTGTTTTTGACCACTGCTCAACCCCCTGGAGGAGGTCCAGTAACAACCACCTGTAGTTCAATTTTATGCAATTCTGAATTTTCAAGAGGGGACTGTTCCTTATCAGAGTTGGAATTTTCATATTCACGTATCTCTTAATTCCTCCTCCTGGTACATCATTTAAGACTAACTCTCAGGAGGAGGAATCCCCTACATTCATTTCTTCTTCAAGAATCCATGTTATCTGTTTTATACCATCATTCTTTATTTTTGTTTCTTCTGTATTGACTTCTCAGCCTCAAAATTGGGCAAATATGCTATACTCTCCTCTTCATCCTTTGAATGAGGAGGTTCATATGGCTGTTAGCTTTTAGATTTGAAGAATTGCCCCTTTTTCTTTTTAGGTTGACTTCTTTCTTGTGGACAAGTTTCATGAAGGTGACCTATTTGACAACAGTACCGGCACCTAAAAGAAATGTTTTCACAATCCAAGCTCTGGATCCATTTGAGATTTCCATGTTTCAACAACATTTTGTTTGGAAGACCTTTACTAAGGTTGATCTCCACACAAATACAAGCAATATGTAAACATTCCCTGCTTGGTCTTCTAAATTAGGCTGCTGAAAGTATTTCCGATATCTCTAAACATTCAAGGGTGTCAAAAGCGAAGAGGCATATTTGGAAGACAAATCTAGACTGACATTTGGATACCACCATAGTAGTGGGAACAAAATCCGGAAACTGTGGGGTGACAAAGTGCCCTGCTCTTCCCTAGAACCAAGGTCCCTCAAATATTTCTTGGTAATCATCTTGGGAATAGAATTGAACTACAAAGAAACCCTTAGAGCATAAAAGGATCTCACATTTCTTGGTCCAATTAGAATATATCCACTGGTGCAAATTTGTTAATCGTGGCCTGAACCCAGTAGATCTACATATTATTGCATTAGATTTAACAGATAAAAAGAGCTCATTTACCTTTTAATGTTTGACCTCCAACGCTGGCACCTCTTCTAGTTTCCAGTTTCTCAACAATGTACATGCTTGGCATAATAGGAGGTGGTGTTGTTGCAGGAGAAGCCTTGGATAGAGTTGCATCCTTGTAAGAAACAGGATTGGAGGAAGAAGGTAACCTAGAACCCTTCGCCCCTCCACGCAACTGCAGTACCAAACAAACTTAGAATCCTTATTAATGCTATAATCAAACCATGTGAGCAGATCCTGCAATTGCTTACCCATGTAGAGTAAGCACTAAAATGCCACAAGGATCCCCACTTTGGCTTGAAGTTTATGCTCGAGGAAAACGTTGCATTAAGAGGATTTTAGTAGAATGATAATGGATTTCCCCTCAATAGTCATCACAAAAATTTGATAATCCCGGCCACAACAATGACCTAGATCAGAGGAAGCTCTAAGATTTGCTCGAACTCCCCTTGAAACACCCAGTTAAGGACATATCTCAATAAAAGCAACCTGGGTCTAATCATACTTGTTTAGATCTATTCGGGATAACATCTAGCTATTAAAAACCCTTCGCATCTACTGATGTTTGATCGGTTCTTCAAGAGGGAAAGGAAATACATGGTAAACTTTGCATTCCAAAATGAGGATCCTTTGTTGGATGTCGATAATATCATAACAATAGCTATCAATCAATGAAGTTGGCCATGTTTTGATCTTGGATCTTCTTAGAAACTCCAAGTTTGACGAAGAATAAGAAACCCCAACTCTTGCTGGTGCAATGAAAGCCATGGAAATGCTGATTTTCCTGCAAACCCAACATGTGACTAATAGTCCAAATAAAATCTCTTTATTAATCATTAGCACAACTAGGTTATCAACATAACATCGCTTTATCAATCAATGAAGTTGGCCAGGTTTTGATCTTGGATCTTCTTAGAAACTCCAAGTTTGACGAAGAATAAGAAACCCCAACTCTTGTTGGTGCAATGAAAGCCATCGAAATGCTGATTTTCCCGTAAACCCAACACGTGACTAATAATCCAAATAAAATCGCTTTATTAATCATTAGCACAACTAGGTTATCAACATAACATTAGTGGAAGCATTAAAAATAGAAATCAATCACACATTGCACAATAGATTTCGGGTAAACAACCCATGGAAAAACCCTTGCGGGAAAACCAGATCTTGATGATTTTATTGCTATAAAATCAGGGCTCCCTTCTTGGGATAATGGCCCTTTAGAGGATTACATTGTAGTGAAAGCCTAGCTCACCTGGCTGCTATCTCCCTCGCTTCCTCCTTGCACCTTTCCTCAGCCCTGCCCACTCACATTTGGATGAACTCTCTTCACCCACTCAATGAGATCTCCTCACTCTCTACTCAATGTATCTAGGATGCCTTTAATTATATTGAGTTAACCCTAAATCCAAAATCGTACATCTCCCAAAGTGATCAACACCTAGGATGCCTTTAATTATATTGAGTTAACCCTAAATCCAAAACCGTAGATCTCCTAAAGTAATCAACGATTGAGATCTAATCTCACATTCACTTTAGATCTAACGACTAAGACTAAATCAACTCACTTAAGTTACTAATGCCATGTAAACTTAGTCATTTAACTTTATCAATAAAAGGATATTCACTTTAATTAATGACTCATAAAGTAAACTTCCTAAAGTTTTATGAGAGGTGACTTCCACATGCTAGACACAGAGGCTATGTGGAAGTACATGTCCGATGCTAATACATAAACACTCCCTCTTAGTGAGGAAGGTACTTCTACCACCTGGAGGTGGCTCTATCTTCGCTATCAGATTTGATACCATGCTTGCTCTCTAATCACAGTTGATTGGCTGCTCCCTCTAACACAAAAGCTATCCCAACCATCTCGCTAGGAGCCGACTGCGAAGACTTGCTGCCTATGCTCCTAGAAGCCTTCTTCTTATGAGCATCCTGCATGGTCATCTCGTACCATGACTTCTTCTGGATAGACTTGGAAGGTTGATTCTTCCCACTTGAACCTGAAGGCTGACTCCCTCTAAGCTGCTTAACCTTTGGAGCTACTTGCTCCTTGTCCTCTGTCACTCTTTTGCTACTTGCCATTGCTTGCATAGGCTGGTCCTTTAGCCTATACAGGTTGCTTTCTCCAACTCCAAAAATAGATGCTGTGTCTGAGCTAGATCCTCTGGGCATGATCGATGCTTGTCCATCTCGAAATAATACCTCATAGCCCTTCTTCTCAATCGTTGAGACTGAGAGCACACTCCTCTCGAGTTCTAGCACCATAGCACATTCGTTGCTCTCAATATGCCACCTGAATCCATCTGGAATGGCACTGTTTCATATCCCTGCACTGCATGCTTGGTCCCCAATATACCAAGTTCCACATACAAATCTGAGTTGACTCTCTGAAGCTCTCGAACACCTCTCATGCTCTTGTCATATGACACGTGGCTCCACTATCTATCAACCATGCATTAGGTGATGTGGTGCCCAAGGTAGTTTGGGAAACAAGTAAGAGCTCTGTCTGTGCAAACTTCTTGGAAGACTCATCCATTTAAGCCTTTGCCAATGTAGCTACATCTGGTTGCGTCTCATTTCCCCCCTTCTTCTTGTTTGGACATTGACCTGCATAGTGCCCAAACTTGTGACATGCATAACACTTGACCTTGCTCATGTCCTTCTTGTCGTCCCGAGAGGTAGACTCTCCACTGACAAACTTCTTGAACTTGCCCTTCTTTACCTGGCTGGCAAGAGCAACGTTCTCATCATCAACCTTGGACCTGCCTCCATTCAACTCTTCATCCCGAAGTTCCTCCCGAACGAAGTCATCCCACAACCTTGACCAATCAAGGAGGGTCTCTTGTGCCACGATTCCTTTGATGAATGGTGTTCACTCCTTCCCGAATCCTTTGAGTGCCGTCCTCACCAACTCTGAATCAACCACCGTCTCCCCAACTGCATCTAGTTCATCTCGAACCTGTCGGATCCGGGTGAGATAACTTGTCACCGTGTCTGATCCTATCATCTTGGTGTCTCTGAGCTTCTCTTTCAACACCAATTTCATTCTTACTCTGAAATAAACCCTTTAGAGCCTCCTACATGTCCCTGGCAGTTGTCTTTCCTGATAAATGAGGGATCAAATGATCCTTCACTCCATCAAAAATCATGTCCCTGGCAGTTGTCTTTCCCGATAAATGAGGGATCAAGTGATCCTTCACTCCATAAAAAATAATGTGCCTGGATTTCACATCCTTTTGATTATGGATGACCAGTTTTGCCGCATTTGTTGGAGGATTTATCAGAGAATTAGCAAATTCCCAGATCTCGTTCTCTGTCAACACCAACATAATCCTCTCCTTCTAAGGACTGTAGTTGGACATCCTATCCATCCTGTCTTCGAATCACAATCTCGAAGAGGCCATCTCCGCAACTTGTTGATAAATTAAAAAATCAGCTCTTCTTGGACATGCTGCATGGTCCTGCTGCCCGCTGCTGGGGTCTGATACTTGTTGCCTAGATTTGTTGTTTGCTGCCCAAACCCCTGCCTGAGGCTACCCACAGTCTCCTGCTGCTGCTTGAGTCCTTTTCTGGGCTGCCTCAAGCCTTTGTGGGTGCTACCCGACTATCTGAGCTTGCTTCCCAGGCTGCCTGCCTGCTGCTCGAATCTCTGTGGGTTGACTTGAGCTGCCTGACTGTCATGTTGAACTTGTTGGCCAGCTATTGCTATGTGTTGGGCTTGCTGGCTTGGCGGCTCTTGGTGGTTGTTCTGCGTGGCAGCCTTGCTCTGATGGTTGCCTATCCGCACCCACTGACCTGTCCACCGGTGTCCACTCGCAGAACAAATTCCCAGTCGTTGAGCCATCAATTCTACAACTCTTCCTTGGCTGATAAACTCCAGCGGCTTCCACATCCAGTGGTCGTCGCAACTGTTCTTGACGGCTGCCTCCTTCATCTAATTGGCGACTTTGCCACTCGTGCCTTAGCCCGGATCCTTTGCCACCTGATCTGCCCACATTTGCAGTGAATACTC